>JAJHUR010086434.1:0-11371 GCA_027495735.1 Lutjanus campechanus
TTTTTTTTTTTTTTAACAGGACAGAACTGATTAATTCTAAGAATAGTTTGGCAAACTTCCTATCAACTAAAAAATTATGAGTTCAAATTTTAAGTTTCACTACTTATTACAATGAATTAATGTGAACATTTGGTTATACAGTGTATTCCTTCCGCAAGATCATTAATGATTTCCTACGACTCATAAACAGATAGTAACTCGTTTGGCGAACATTTGGCATTAATGTCAACACTAATTAAAATGACTGTTTAATAACTGTTTTATTGTCAGTTATGACTGACAACTGAGGACAGCGATGCGCACGGAGAGACACGAGTGATCTTGATCCGACGGAGAAAGAAATTAAATAAAACATTTATATTTACCTTCCCAGACTGGGTTTGTATGGTAGCCTTCACCTGGTGCAGTTTTTTTTAATATGTTCTGATTTCTTTTTATTCTTAAATAGTCTTGTGGCAGAGTGGAGGACGCTGAGCCGCCGCAGCCATTATTTATTTAATTTTTAAAATGTTTTTGTTTGTTTTTGTTATTTAAACCTACAAATTTAGGCACGCTGGCAGGCGCATAGAAAAATTTGTGAATGATTCAGAAAACGAAAAAAAAAGTAACACAATTCACAGCTTTAAACTGTTTTTTTCCCCGTTGAGTTACTATATTCTTCATATAATGTAAGAAAAGGGCTAAAAATCTGAATTCTGTCTTGTTTTCATCGTGAATATGTGTGTATGTGTGTGTGTGTGTGTGTGTGTGCGTGTGTGTGTTTGGACACTTTTGCGCAAACCACACCCTTCCACACCTCCCCCCACAGGTGTGCCAATCCTCCTCTCAGACGATTTATATGAGGGATTGATATAAAGCATATCACTGTGTTGTGTATCATCACACTCCACACCTTTACTCAACAGAACTGGACTATAAGCAAATACACCAATATCAGGTAAGATGAAAAACATTAATACATTTGGACAGATGAGGCTTTTTTTCTTCATAAAATTAATTTAAGTGTCATAGATCTTGGAGCAGGGTGGGCAATTATTTTTCACTGGGATCACATGAGAAACTGATCAGGCTGCCGTGGGTCACAAATGACATAAGGTCTGAATAATGACCAGATCTTTGATAATGGCGGGGTCAGAAGTGGCGCTTCTACTGCTGGTCACTCTTTAAGTTAAATTGTGGGCTAATAATTTGTTGCCAATGTCAAAAACTTTTTTATGTTTTATAATGTACCATGTATACTGGTTTGAATGATAGTAGCAGCAAAAATAGAAGAAGAACAACATGGATGTACAGCACTGAGTGAATAACGTTACAGTTTAATATAAAAGATACAGTTCATTATCATTACCAATTAAGACAGCACTCACCCCTTTCAAAATAAAAGTCTGATAAGAGTTTATAGGCAAAATACTACTGACTGTCTTTGCTAGATTTTTAATTCTTGGTATTTCTATGGTGGCCTTGTGGACGACATGAAACCTTTCAGTTTTCAGTACCTTTCATTCTGCCCCAGGGCTGATAGAGGATTTTTGGCTAATCAATGAATAGAAAGAGTACGACAGGAGTCATGAGGAAATAATAATCAAGACTTCTTCTTTATCATTATTATTATTATTATCATTATTATTATTATTATTATTATTATTATTATTATTATTATTATTATTATCATTATACAGTAGTAGTAGGAGAATATTATATATACTATAATATTAATAATAACAATAAGACATTATTTGTATAGCACCATTCAAAACATAGTCACACAGAAAGACAGAATCACATAAAATGACCATAAAATAAAAGCATTATTAAAAAAAAAAATGTGATGAGGAATAAAGTAAATGGTAAGCATAAATATGAATAAAACAATATAATACATTGGCAGACTAGCAAGGAATTAATTAAGTAACAGCACTTTTAAGGAAAAAAAGTGTGTTTAAAGGGGCAGTTCGCCTCAGAATCACAAATACATATTACTGGTTACTCAAGATAATCCACAGACCTTGTTGTGAGCACTTTCATGTAGAAACTAATTTCTATCAAGTAGAAAAGAAAGTATTTCCAGTTGACTCTAAAGTAGTTCCAGTAGATTCTCCTGCAGAAAGAAAGTAGTTCATACATGAAATTGATTTTTGGAAAGAGACACTGGTTTTGAATTTTTCAGGTTTTTTTGTTTGTTTGTTGTGTTTTGTGTTTTTTTTTTATAACTCCAAAAGTCTGCAACTCACACCAAAAAAAGTGGAAAAGGGGGAAAAATATGGATTTTTGATTTTGTGATGAACTCGCTTTAAGTAAAAGTATGAGCACAATGATGTGACTTGCCTGATCTCCTACGACTACTACTAATAATAATAATAGTAATAGTACAAATGATAATTGTTAGAAAGCCCATGTTGTTTATGTGTTGATAACTTGTTTATTGAGCTAAAATACCGTTCAGCTGCACTGTGTTTATCGGTAAGTTTTCATATGTCCTATGCTCTTGAACGCACCATAGTCGTTCCGACGCTATTGCAGACCACATTTAATAAATCAACCTCCAAACTCGACATCTGTATCTGTGTTCTTTAACGGGGACACACACCCTACACCTTGCCGCTCTAAACCAGTTAATTTTCCGGAGACAACGCCTTCTCTCCTTTTAAATAATAATAATACTTTTTTAAATCCTCTGTCGTCAACCTGTCCTCATGAAAGGATACTGTGTACTGATAATGTTCACATCATAAAGCATTACTGCTTTAAAGACACCATGAAAGTGTTTTCATCCTCATGTATGAATGGAGACTCATTTGTTTATGTCACCACACACTTCACAGAGTGGAACTGATTCCCAGTCATGAGCATCACAAAGCCAAGATGAATTCAAAAGTGAGGCTGCTCTTTTTCCTGCTTTGCATCATCGGCCTTTTGGGACAAAAATTTTCAGGAAGGTTTTTAGAGTACTTCGCCCAGCCTCCAGACACTCATCCCTGTGCTTGTGAGAAATGTTTATCAGAAGATGATCTGTGGTTTATGCAGCGCTTCAACAGATCTGTTGAACCATTTTTGTCAGCGGAATACAGTATCTCAGAGGACACTTTCAACTGGTGGAAGGTAAGCTGTCACCTTGCAAGAAAAACAGTCTCTCTCAACCTGGAGAACATTCAACGGGACCTATATTGTTCTATGAAAACATGAAACAACACACTCACACTGTTGCTCCCTCAAGTGCAATTTATTCACTCATTCCACAAGTAAAGTTTCAAGCTACACATGATGTCACATGATGATGGTGATGAAACATAAAACCCACAGATGACAACATGTTATATTACACTCTAAAAATAATACACTGCCTCAACTTAAAAAATTAAGGTGATAGTTTGCATGTATGGATGTTTTTAAGTAATTCCAACTCTGCCATAACTGAGTAAATGGGTGAAAAAAAACATAGTGAAAGAAAATACAGCACAGATGGTGCTGTTATTCAAAAGTGAGGGATGTTATGGAAAAGTCTTTATCATTGCCATTTCCTTCAGTGAAACATAATATATAATATATCATAATATATATTACACATCATATAATATGATATATAATATGTATAGTAATAGATATAGTATTGTTATAGATCATTTCTTAAGTCATATTACATAATGTGACATCATTATGCAATACAATATTAACACCCATAGCAATAATTACAACCGCAACAATTATTAACCCTCACTACAGTCATCACAACAACATCCATATAATTTTTATCTTATTTATATAAAATTATCTATCCATGATCAATACCATTACCACCTGTTACTTCTGCAACAAGTAAGCTGCTAAAGCTCTCTATCCTTCAGAAAACTTAAATCACTGAGAGTTGAAGCTGAGCACCTGAGGACATCACAGGGAAAATCAGAAAATAAGTAATAAAACAAGTAATATTAGAAATCAGAAAAACTGCACTCCGCTCTGGTAAACAGATGTATTTTCCTTCCATGCTTTGGCAACAAAAGCATGGAAAGTGCAGGACAAGTCATCAACAGTTTTTAAACATTTTCCAGGAAAAGATAAACCATGAAATATCACTAAAAATACCTGAGAATACCTATAAAATAACTTTATTTTAATTCTTGGGCCAGATAGGTGACATATAGCACAATACATATGTGTGCCCACCCTGGGCCTGAAAACCTGCTCCTTCTGGCAATCCAAAGCTGCACAGTTAGGAGCTGCATGTTAGCAGTTAATTTAGCAACAAATAGTGTCCATCCAGAAAACCCCATCAATCAGTTATTTTTCCATAAAATATGATTTAGTTTCAGTCAGAAGTGTAACGAGTCAAAACTGAGCCCTGCCCATCACAGTCAGACATAATATGAAAGAAGTGAAAGCGCACAGCTTTAAAACGACCAACAACAGTGAAATGCACCGCAGTGATATAGAGGAGGAGTCATCATAGCAAGGCCAAGATAGTCATAAAGCAGCCTCCCTGACGAGTGTTGGAGCAGCAAAACAGATTAAAGATTGCTTAGTGAATGATTGGAGGTTCACATGCACAGGCCCTATAGCCAGTCCCCTAACCTGCATATATGGTAGTTTCGGCCCTGGTTTCAGTGAGTAAATGTGAATTAAGTGTTTGTTTGTTTTTTACAGTAATCAGTGAGGTCCGGCTTCATCAAATTCAGTGCCCCCTCGGTCTATAGCTGTAGCTTAGGTGTCATATAACATTGCAAAAAGCACCCTAAGGGTGAGCCGAACACTGGGTGCTGCCTGTCAGTACTTGATCAGCACCTCCTGACCAATTGGTACTGCACGTGTTCAACTTTCAACAGAGAGCTACTGTATACTCCCATCATCAGGTCCGGGGAAAAAAACAATTTGTTTAATTCAGAATATTATTTATTGAGACTTTTTTTTAAAAACAAGTTTTAAAATAGACCCCTTCACAGCATTCAATAACAAAGACCACGCCAATGTGAATTTGCATATTAACAGTTTATTGGTAAAGAGGGAATGAGGAGAACTTGAATGATGGAGTAGCGGTCTGGAAGGGGACAGCGGGATGAGGGTAATGGGATGTACGTGAGGTACGCTGGAGACGACCAGCAACCATGAATCTTTATGATGTGATCTGGAATCCCCTGCTTGGATGCGGTTGAGGCGGCTCCGATGCGGAAGGAATGGCCAGAGTATAGTTCGGGAGATATTCCTGATCTGGACAGGATGTGGCGGAAGTGGTGATGGAACCAGAAGCGAGAGGCGGGCTTGCCTGTCTCTGTGATAAATAGTGGATCGAGCGGGGATGCTCTACTGGCTAGTCTCGAGTTGATGTAGTTACGTATAGGTTCGTATGGACTCAGGTACGTGTCTAGTCGAAAGAGGAAGATGGGATGGGGCGGTCCAGACTGGTTAGTTTTACTGCACTTAAGATGGAAGACCAAGGTGTCGCTGGACTGAATTGTAATGTCTGACAGGGTTGCGTGTCATGACGGTTGAAAGTTGAGGGAGGATGTGGTGAACTCTGAGCAGCGTAGAAAACTGAAGAAAGCTAGCAGGAACATAGATTCTAAGACGCTGTCTATGCGAGGAGTCAGATAGCCTGAGCGGAGTGTTATGATGCAGCGGGCGAGGAGGTCCGATGTGAGGGGCAAACGTTTTGGTGTCGGCCGAGGTTCGGCCTTGCGAAAACCTTTGAGTAGCATTCCGATGTGGGAATGAGATAGGGCTGGGCATGGCGCTCCAGTAGACAGTTTGACTAAGAAGTTGATACCGCTGATGTAGACCTGTATGGTGGAAGATTTGATTTTGAGAATGGAATGGGCGAAAGAAATGAAACTGGAGAGTGTGAAGACATCGAGAGTGGGGAAAGGCAGACTGTGGGAGGCATGGAAGGCCTTAAAGCAATTCCAGCTGGTCATGTATGATGAGAGTGTTCGCGGGGCGATGCTGTCAAGGATGGCATTTTGGGATATGGTTGTTAGGTGTTCCAGCTGGGGTGTCAGTGGAAGATGGTGGTTGAAAACGGTGGGACCGGGGTTGGAAGTGGGTCGGAGGCTGGTGCCAACTGTCTGAATTTCTGAAACGAGAAACTGAGTCAGCGATTGAATTCTTGTGACCTGGGATGTGCGATGCTCGGATGATGAACTGGTTCTGGGCGGAAGTCAGGGTGAGTCTCCGCATGAACTGCATAATGTCCAGACATTGGGTACGTCCTTTGTTGATGATGTCAACGACGGCGTTGTTGTCAGAGTGTATGGCAATGATCTTTCTTTACCATCTGTGCCCCCAAAGAATAGCAGCTACCACGACCGGGTACATTTCAAAGATGGCGGAGGAAGGAGCGAGGGACGCGAACTCAGGTGGCCATTCGGCCGAGAACCACATGCCACTGAAGTAGCCGCCAAAACCAACGGAGGGGGCTGCGTTGGTAAAGAGCTGAAGGTCTTCCGGCTGAGTGATGTGGTCATCATAAAAGAAGGAGATACCGTTCCAGGACGAGAGGAACTGATGCCACATTTTCAGTTCCATCTTACATGCCTCGTCCACTGTGACATGGCCGTGGAGGGATAGAACAGAGGCGGCGATGGAAAGGAGGTATGACAAAAAGGATCTACCTTGGGGAATGATGCGGATGGCGTAGTTAAGGTGACCCGAGAGTGACAGGAGTTGGCGTTTGGTGCATCTGTGGGTCAGGAGGAAATTAGAAATGAGAAGAGAAATCCGGTGTATTTTCTCAGTTGGCAGGGATGCTTGAAGTGAGACGGAGTCAAGGGTGATGCCAAGAAACTCCAAGGCTGTACTGGGACCTTCTGTTTTCTCAGAAGAGAGATGAACTCTCTTGGAAGGCGGAAATCAGAGTGGAGAGACCATGTGACGGGCGAGAAGAAGGTGGCGTGACTGTAAGAAAATCATCAAGAAGATGTATGACAAACGGGAGTTTGTAGTTGTTTGTCAGGATCCAGCAAAGTGCTTCAGAAAGGGAGTCGAAGATTTTGGGGCTGCTCTTGCAACCAAAAGTCAGGCGTACTGCAAAATAGCAAGTGCCCTTCCAGCTGACGCCAAAGAGATGCCAGTAGTCGGGGTGGATCGGGAGGACCTTGAAGGCGCTGGTGATATCCGCCTTAGACAGCCAGGCTCCTTGGCCTGCGATGCGGATAAGGGCGATGGCGTGGTCGATAGTCGTATACTGCATTGAGAAGTCCAGGCTTGGAATGAGGCTGTTAATGCTTGGGATGGTGGAACCGTGGGGGGCAGAGAGATCAATGATAAGTCTCTTTTTTCCTGAATATTTCCTGGTGGCTATGCCTATTGGACTGATTCTGAAAGTGGGGAAGGGTGGGGTGGAAAAGGGGCCAATCATGAATCCTTCATCGACTTTCTTACGCAAAAGTTTATCAACTATTTCGGGCTCAGATGTGGCGGACTGCAAATTGTGGCATGTGTAGGAGGAGTCTGGCATGACCTGCAAACCGGGGTGGAAGCCGTGGGTGAAACCCTGAACAAGAAAGTCAACAAACTCGCAGTCTGGGTGGTTCTGTAAGGTGGAAGTGAGGGCGCTGATTTTAATTGGGGTGTCGAGGAACTTACACAGGCTGTGTTTGGTTGGGTTGTGTGGACAAGTGGGCCTAGCATGGGCTCCGCCACAGAAGGAGCAGGTGTGGAGGAATCTGCAGCTCGAAACGTTGCACCCAAGGTCGTTAAAATTATTGCAGATCATCCTCCCACCTTGAGAGAGGACTCGCCTCCCCCTTCTGTCCACGCCCATGGGACAGGGGCCCCGGGAGGTAGGTTGGGTGGTGGCTGGTTTAGGGGTGATGGAAGGTGGGGGGGCTGCAGGGGCCAGGGGTGGGGGGGAAGGGAGGGGGAAAAGAAGAGAGAGAGGGAAACTGCAGGCCTTGGTTGATGGTGCCACTGTTGGTTGCTGGTGTGGGAGCAGTCTGTGGGGCTGTGGTGGTGGACATCAGGGTGGGAGGAGCTGCAGTGGCTGATGAAGAGAAGATAGGAAAAGTAGAGGGAAGGGAAGAGGGAAGGATGCTGGGATGGAAGGATGCATGTGCTTGGGTTGCTAGTGAAGTCTGGGGGGGGGGGGTTGAGGTTGCTCAGAAAGAGGGAGAGCTGGAGCAGGGTTTAATACGACCTGGCCCTGAGACAGGGCTGATGTAGAAGGTCGGGCGTCATCGGCTGAGGAGTGTGTCGTGACGTCATCGACGTGGGTGGTGACGCGTCGCCGAGATTCCGGAAGTGGACGGGAGGCATGGCTGGAGTGAGTTGACTGTTGTTGTGACTCGGTGAAAAGTTTGAAGAGGCTTGCCTTGTTGTCAGTGCGACGGAACGGGTTGTTTCGCTGGCTGAGGGCATGCTTCAGGCGAGCAATTGTCCACTCGGATATGTCAGGAGTGGATGGACAGCGTGAGTGGTGGCTGGGAGAGTGACAGTCTGGGTGGCTTCGCCTGTTATCCGAGCACTTGGATCGCACTTGGGTCGCGAGCGGGTCGGAGACAGTCTTGGGCTGGAATGTCTCTCAGACGTCGATGCCGGGATCTCCCCCTGGAGCTGCCGGGCGGCAAAGGCCCGACGATACTGGAGGAGTCAGAGGATGCATGACGGGAGCGTGGAGGAACGTGGATGGCTGACCGCAACCGTGGCTGCTGAGGTGGTAGGATGTGAGGAGAAGGGGGAGACTCGGGTACGATGGGATGGAACTGGTTGTCCTCAAACTGATCGCTGTCAGATGGATTCAGGAAGAGTTCTTCGTCCATGGCTCTAGGTGAGTTTTTTCTTTACTTGACTTCTCACAAATGATGTGGAAACAGAGTCAAAGGGTGAGGAAACGGATGAGGTGTGCTTAAGTACTCGTATAACGGAAATTAGTCTGCCTGAGGCGCAGGGCTGTACAGTGCGAGCGTTTCACTCGCATATGCGCCTAAAAATAGATTGGTGCGAGTAGAAAAAATAAAACAGGAGCACACATGCGAGTACAGATTTCAACCCTTTCATTCGCATTTTGCCCCGAAAATAAATACACACAAAGTGGATCAAACTAAAAGTCATAGCCTACAACTTCTGTTTTTTCACATCGGCACGCTGCAAAGCGCTGACGTCTGAGCCACACAAGTTGCCCTCACTACACTCAGAGGTAACGTTAACTACAGCTGGAGGTGCAACAGATCGCAGTTGACCCGTGTTCTGTATGTCCTCCACGGTTTGGCACGCATCCGCAAACTACTAGTTTTACTGTCACTGTTACTTTTGTATAAGTTATAATACCCGAAATCTCAATGCAGTTTCAGTGAAAAGACAGGACAGCTGCTGCTGCAGCGCATCTCTGTGAACAGCGACTGATTTAAAATCCGTCATATTATCTTGAGTGAAATCCAGACCATGACTTTTTTCACTGATGTAACTTTGCTGTCGTCAAAGAAACAGATCATAAGACTGTGATAATTATTGAAACTTTGGCGATATCAGCTGTCTTAACTTCTACACAGCTCCTCCGGTGCAGCTCTGTCACACCCTGTCTGTGACACCGTGTGTCTGTGCTGATTGATTACCCGTAACTTCTGACCAATCAGATGTGCTGTAGGCGGGACATACAGACTACAGAGCGTAGTTGTGTATTATACTGTTCAGTGTATAATGATTTAATGCATGTAGCCTATATACATAAGTAGCCTATTGTATAAGTTTGAAGATTTTAATATTATTACCATTATCATGACTGTTATCATTATTATTACATAACTCAAGTCAAGTCAATTTTATTTATATAGCACCAATTCACAACAAAGTTGTCTCAATACACTTTACATATAGAGTAGGTCTAGACCACACTCAATAATTAATTTTATTTGCATCCAACAATTGAAACAATTAACTATGGTGATAATTACAGACAGACAGAGATCAAAGCCAAGTGCATTTTTAAAATAATTTAATCCTAATCCCACCATTTTTTTCTTTTTTGCTGATCCGAAAAATGATCCTTCAACCAGGTTTCTTTGATGGTATGATGTAATTTTCTGTCATGTTTGTAAATGTTACTGTACATTGTGAATATTGCACTGAAGCATGATTTGAAGAAAATCGTGAATCGAATTGAAATCGCAATATCTGCCAGAAAAATTGTAATTAGATCTTTTCCTAAAATCGTTCAGCCTGAGTTTGAGGACGACCTTATGTTCTGTAAATACTACAAAGGGACCAATGATGCATTACAATGCACATGTGTGTGTGTGTGTGTGTGTGTGTGTACGTTGTTTGAATGTTAATAATAAAATTGTGCTATCTAAGAAAATTCATAGTGCTCCTAAATTTTTTCTGTGCTCCTAAATTTTTTCATTTAGGAGCACCTGTGCTCCTAGTGAAAAAGCTAAGCGTACAGCCCTGCTGAGGCGTGGTCTTTGTTCTCGAATCTTGTTATGAAACTTCATTTACAGAGGCTTCCTGGCATTTACTGGGACACGCCAGCAAGACTGCGTGCATACTAGCAAATTTCAACAATATCAGCAGCTAATAACAGCATATTAGAGGCGGCGGAGGCCGAACAGTTGTGGGAAATAGATAACGCAGCACAGATACTGCCCGTCACCAGTATAGTTTTATAATAGAGGAGAACTTCCTCACAAGGTCACCATTGTGATGGTTGGGATGGTCTGACATCTGTAAAACTCTTGACATAACACCTTGAACTTTGAATGCAAAACTTTATTAGACCTTTCTCACCAATATAATGGGACTGAATGACACTTCTTTCTTTTCTATTAGAAAGAAAGTAGTTCCTTAATGAAACTGCTCACAGTAAAGTCTGTGGATTATCTTGAGTAACTGTGTTATGATTTCTGGAAAGAGTTTTCTAAATGTATTTTTTTGAATGCTTTGAGCACCACAAGCCCAGTGCCATCTAGACCCATTACAGCGGAGAGAAGGCAGACATCTCTACGGCCGAGAACCATCTAGATGGATAAATAGAAGCTAAAATTGCTTGTTTCGGACAGAGGATGAACCAAGGGGCAGCATAATGGGCTAGGATAAGATAAATACATTTTTTTTAAAACTTTGAATCATGCAAAGCAACTCTTATGGAGTCCTTGATTAAAAATATAGAGCTGAAAATGAGCATTATAGGTCCCTTTTAAAACGTCATCATCATTTACAAACTTTCTTTAATTGACAATCTGTTTAATACAATCATAATAATAATTATAACTATGTTTGCTGTGTGTGTCAGCACCTTCAGGGTGAAAGGCACAACTTCAGCACCTACAGGACAACAGTGGCCGAGCTGTTTCAGATGTTCCCGTCCAGTCCAGACCTTATAAAACCCAGCCCGGACCTCTGCAGGACTTGTGCTGTGGTGGGGAATTCTGGTAGACTGAAGGGATCACAT
>JAJHUR010086435.1:0-43326 GCA_027495735.1 Lutjanus campechanus
ATTGTCTTTTTCTTTGCTCTGTTTTCTCCAAAACACTTTTTTAGTCTTATTACAACTTAGATATTTTTTGGTAACGTTTTGGATGGCGCTTTGTGATTTCAACCAGTGTTAGTTTGACAAGAATTTTAAATTTAGTTTAAGTAAATTGCAGCTACTTAAAGTCACATTTTAGTCTTTTGTTTTGTTTTAGTCAAGGTTTACTCAGTGGCACGCCATCTTAATTTTAGTCGGTGCGTAAGTCACAATTTTCTCAGTCAGTTTTATGACACTGTAATGTTTTTTTCTAAAGGATAATTCTCCTAGCCGTAAAAACGTCAAGCATACCTTGATCTACGTGTTTAATCATCGAGGCTGAGAATATGTTACTGACACATTATTTCACATCACTTAAAATTGAATGCATACGTCATTATTGATGCATCATTATTAGTTATTAGACACTGATAATGTTAATTGCCTGACAAAAGAGACTTTTTACATATTACTGGGGTCTTCTGCTAAATTGTGTATCATGTTTTTCTTAAGTAGAACTCAGTTTTTCTCACTTTTAATGAATCAGCAGTAAAAATCTGTAAACTTCATCGTTAAGGCATCATGTTTATTCACTTTACATGGAGCTAAAATTAATACCAAATTATGTTAAATGTTTGTCGAATGAGTCAAAGTCTGTTAATGAGACGTAAGAAATCATAAATGATCTTCTAGAAGGAGTAGATGTTTTCCAATTCAACAATATGTTAATGGAACATGGCAACGTGCCCTGAATCCACACAGAACTTTGAGCTACACTAACATTAAATTTAGTCCCAAAAGGGAATTAACATACATGTTATTGAATCAGTCAACTTAGAAAAATGATATTTACCTCGACAGACACTGCAGGATGCTGTGTTTTCAGGTTTCAAGGTGGTTGCATTTTACACCCCACCTCTCTGTCCTCACTGGGAATGATACACTTTTCTTTTCAGTTTAAATACAAGAGAAAAGTTTGAACAGGTTGTCACTCCTCTTTTCTTTTCTTCCCTTCCCTCCTGACAGGCCGCCGATGTAGATAAGATGTGCACTTTTTGAGCTAGATAGATTTATTCGTCTTTACTCGTCAGGGCATGTTAAAGAGATTTTTCCATAAATATCAGTTGTCCTTTTTTTATTTACGTTGTTGTCAAAAATTTAGTCATGAAATACTTCAGCAAGTGCTTTTTGTCAAATTTTTTGTTGACAAAATTAACACTGATGTCAAATGCTATTTTAAAAGCATTTTTCCTCTCTCTGTTTTGTTTCTAACACACGCAGACATCATATGTCTCCGCTGCTCTCTTCCCTCTCCTGTTTGGTCCTCTACCTCCGCCGCCAGCAGCACTCCTCTTTC
This sequence comes from Lutjanus campechanus, assembly GCA_027495735.1. NCBI lineage: Eukaryota > Metazoa > Chordata > Actinopteri > Lutjaniformes > Lutjanidae > Lutjanus > Lutjanus campechanus. Next base: position 1,370 of record JAJHUR010086435.1, read on the forward strand.
CTGTCTCTAACCCGCTCTCCTCACTCCGCCGAGGCCTGGCGCCTGCTCTGCCACTCCAGTCTCTCCCTGCTCATCCTCTACAACCGCCACCGGGAATGTGAAGTGGCCAAGCTCACAATCCAGGACTACCGCAACCGTGTCATCCCCCAGGCCAGTTCCAGCAACAGCTCCCCCTCTGGCATGGAAGCCCTCCTGTCCCCGTTTGAGCGCCAGGTCCTCTGTCACCTCCCGCGGGCTGGCGTTCTGGGCAAGCGTGGTCGTGTCCAGCCGCTTATTTTCCCGCCACACTGTGAGTCCTGCCTGGACCTACTCCTTCAAACCAGCCCCAATGTGGGCGTGGACCCAGAGAGTCCGTATGTCTTCTCCCGGCCCTACCACTCCCCTGCCACCCCACTGCGGGGCACGGACCTTCTGAGAAACCTGGCACGAGCCAGCGGGGCCAAGAACCCCGGAGTAATCACAGCAACACGTGTGCGGCGGCAGGTAGCAATACTCACTCAGCTGCTACTATTGGAGGAGGGTGAGAGCCAGGGCGGAGCTACCAAACGGCTGGAGGATTTCCTGGAACGAGAGTATCACGTGACCCAGAACTGCTCCACAATCCTCCGGGATCCAGCACTGATGGGTCGTGTGGGTCGTGTCGTTCTTTACGGAGAGAGGGAGGGTGTGCTTTTCCGAGGTATGAGTCTGCAGCACATCTGCCTCGAGTTGGATGGTAAGGAGTTACATAATATATTTTACTGTCTTCAGAAGAAGTAAAATGCTGAAGCCACTTGGGCTCAGCAGCAGGTATTTCAGGCATGTAGCATTCAATTCGGTGCAGGTTCTACTGCTAATAAGCTCCTCGAGGTTGAACTCCCAGCATCTGTTTTGAATCTCTGTTGTGGGCGTTCGCTCAAATGCCCAAGACAAATTTCTCCTGAGGGAGACAATAAAGACTAATATAATCCATAAATATAAAATGCCAAAACACTCTTATGGGTTCATTTTAATGGAAAACCAATTATTTTTTAAGTGGAACTACTATTATGTATTGGACTGTGGAAGGAATGTCAGCTTTTTGAATTACTTTAAAGGGGTCAAAGAAAGGCACAAAAGCATTGAAGTGGAATTCGGTTCACTCATCATAAATTATCTAATTGAAAACAAACTTAAGATATAAAATAGGAAAATGTTCACAGCAATGTTCTGGAAAGAGACAGTGAGTTTTTCTGTCAAGTCTAAGTACTGGCTATCTCACAGTCTGTTTAAAGCTATTATGTAATTGCATCAAATTGTTTAAAAATGCTCAACATATGTTGGATATTTTGTTTAGCTGTGTACCCACATTATCCCAAATGTTTCCAACAATGTCCAAATGCAGAGAAAATAATAATATATTCAAAGTAACAATCATGCTGCCAGCCGCTGCGAGTTGTATGTGTTGGAACTTAGCGTGAACAAAACTTTAATATGACCTCGTCCATGAACGTGATTTCTATGCTATAGTGTATAATAAAGGAAACAATTTCCAAGATCCAACACCACTTCACAACATCATCAAACTATGTCTTTTGCTTATTCTTTTAATGTGAGAGACTCCTAGCAGCAGAATATACTTATTGTGCATTTAAAATTAATCAGAAGAATTTGCATTGCTGGATACCACTATAGTATGTAGGTAGATGACTTTCTTATGTGTGTGATTTTCTTGAATGTGAGTTTCTTTATGTACTTTATTTGGGGTCATGTGCTGGACCATTTCTTGGCCCCGAGCAGTGATTTCCTGGAGTCTGATTGTCATCATGAGGTTGCCAGGTAACCAGTGTGGACTCGAGGAAGTCGCTGTGTCCAGCCAAGAAATATTCTGTGCAATCATATATTCTTAGCCTGATATCAGACTGAATTCTCAGTTGAGTGGGCGGATTCGAAGGTCTGGGCCCAGGCTGATATATATATTGTATCCTGCACCTCATTTCAGATACAGTACACATGTGGCCGGGATATCACAACTCCGAGACACAATTTAAAGGCTGTTCTTGAAAATTTCAGAAACTCCATGAGTTTGTTTTAGTGAATCTGCCAAAGCGTCTCTTCGTTTACACCGTGTCGTTGGACTTTTGCCTCACATGCCTAATATCGGAGGCTCTGTCCATACTGAATCTGTTAAATATGTACTTCTGTCATGTAATCAAACCACCTATCAGCTGTGTGCTCGAGATCAGGCTGGAGATATAACCACTGAAGTGAAAGGTGGGCGAGTACTTATTATTTTCCTGTGTTTGTACTTTTTAAACAGAAAACACATTTTATATTGTGATCTGATGTTTTTCTTCGCTGGAAATGAAATGAAATACAGCCAGCAGCAGCTGTTATTAGCAATGGTGAATTATCTTGATAAACCAGCTCCCTGCTGATCTCCCTCCAGCCAGCTTCTACCTTATTTAGGTTTTTTATTGTCAAATGAGGAGCTGTTGTACAGATAACTCCTCATTTTAACTTCATTAATCAGTGGTTTTGCAGCACTTTTGACGCAAGTAACAGCAATAAAAGGAAACATGGTATTTGACAAAAGCTGAGCTCAAAACCAAATGTGATGCAGCGCTGCGTCACTCATGGCCAGTTAGGACTTTTCCATATAAAACAATGCGTTAAATGACTGACTCTCCCTTGTATCACATTCAGTTATCTCGCGGCATTTGGAGGTTAAAGCCCAGCGTTTTACTAATCTGCACTTATTTATTAAGAAACATTTAGTATGTAACAGAACTGTAGTTGATCCCTTTTCTTAAAGAAGTTACATGTTTGTCATTTGTGTTTGATTAACTGCCCTCTGTCTTTTTCTTCTGTCCTACAGTCATGTCCGGCAACTCCGCAGACTCATTTTCAGAAGATTCAGAGGCAGAAGAAGTGAAGGAGGAAGTTAAGGAGAAAGCTGAGGTGATGGTGAAGAAGAAAGGACCAGGGCGACCACCACGGAAGAAGAGAGCGCCCGTCCCTTCTCCAGCCACCCCAACGATAGCTAACGTTCATAAAAGGAGATGTATTCCACCTAAATCAGGTAACCATCTGTCAGTCGTGTCCTTATAAATTTGTTCCCATACGTTCTATTTTCATTCCTTTAGACTTAAAGTAACACCTCCCACTCTATCTCACAGGAAAGCGTGGTGTGCTCAAGCGTCCCTGGTCAGAGGCAGAGCGCGTAGCAGTGGAGACTCACCTAAAGAGAAACCTCATGGAGCTGCGAGTCCCCGCGAAGGCGGACTGTGAGCGCTGCCTCGAACTCTGCCCCCTGCTGGTGAGCAACCAGCGAGACTGGAGGGCCATCAAGTTTTATGTCCACAACCGCATCCAGCTGCTGAAGAAGCAGGGGAGGAGGGAAAGCGCTGCTTCTGTCTGCTAGGGCAAAACATGGATGCGGCAGAGGACACATACCATAATGTATAAACCACCAGCAATCATAGTAAAGAGGGAAAAAAAAAAGTCTTGGGTCATCATGGTGGAGTGCAGCTTCTCTTTTTCTTTTCTTTCGTGGGTGTGGTACCTGATGATAGGTGCTTGCCCAGCCTCATCACCCTGGTCATAAGCGAGTAGTGTAATAAAACTGACTAAGCTAAGAAAAAAGATCGGTTGCTCCAGATAAGGAGTATTCATACTCAGTGTTCGGGATGCCCAGTGTCTGTTTTCCAGGTGTGTTTTTAAAAAGTTGGACAAGATGTTCTCAAAAATGTGAATATGAGTTCAGACACAGTGAATGCTTTTTCTTTCTTTTTTTTTTTTAAGATTATTTTTCACGTTTTTTTTGGGTTTTTTTTACTAGATAGTTGACAGCGGACAACAGTAAAAGAATAGGAGAGAGATACAACGATCACACTTAATTTTACAATACATTAATAAGATGTAACAAGCCGTACTTGGTATCATATTACACCAAAAATGGAAATATGTTCTTTACTGGACAGTAGTTAAACCCTTAACAGTACACTAAACTCATTTACTGTTTTTAGTTTAGTGTAAAGTACAAGCTGAAATAGAATCAAATAAGACAAAAACTAGAGATAATTTGTTCTTCATTTGAAAGTAGACTCATATTTAGACGTTCTGTAACTAAAGTGACTGTAAACTAAAGTATACTGTTTTCCTGCTGTTAGACGCTTATTAGACTTTATTACAGGGTAATTAGTGACACATTACAAAGAGAACTGTGCTGTAAACTAAAGAAAACTTGCAAAATTTAAGAGGCAGATTAGTATTTTGTCCATTGGTGACTACACAGACTGTTTTTTTAACATTGTAGGCAGATAATGTGATTTGATCAAAGAAGTAGGCATCAGTCTTGGCTACTCTGACAGTTGTTTGGGATCAGCCAAGGAAAGTGCGTCTCAAGTAGCAGATGTGTGATTTCACTTCCGTTTTTAGTACAGTTCTGTTCCAATGTGTCACTATGTACCGTCTAAGAAAGTCTCATAAGGGTCTATAATGAACACATTGAACACACTGTCTAATAAAGAACATATTCCTAGTTTTTCTCTCATGTGATACAATGTACAGATTGTTACATCATATCAGTGTACTGTAAAATAAAGTGTGACCGATGCAACAAAAGGTTCCTGGAGTGATACCAGTTCAGGAGGTTGCAGTATGCACTGTAGACCACCAGGAGGCGCTACAGCAAACGCTCCTTGGTATAATGGTGTCCACTGAAGGCTGATGACCAAACATGAATGTGTAAAGCTTTGGAGGGAAAGAACCAACGGTTGTGATCTTTAAAAATCCCCAGAGAGATGATGCGTCTTCAGGACTGAGATATGTATGGACTTGTATAGTTTGTGTTTGATATTGACTGACATTGTAGTCCCCAACCCATGGCCCCCAACTGACGAGTGTATTAAAAAGTATTCTTCGAAGTGTTGGACCATGATGCACCTGTGAAGTGGTTCTTACATACCCCCGTTATACCATGATCATAGTCCGACTATTATGTATCAAGGCACGCCTACTTGAATTTATTGCGTATCAGAATTTTTAAAAAAATTATTACATATGGTCTTATTCACAATGTAAATATTTCCTTATCTATGAAAAGTATACAGTAGTGATGACAAAGTTAGTATTGTGTTATACTGTGTGTATATACTGTAAATACTACCTGTACTTATTAAAGTGTATGACATTTTGCTGTGTTTTCTTAAACTGGACTGTAAAGTGAGTTTTACATTGTGGATGCAGAGTGACACAAAGAAGATAGAAAATAACAAATAAATACAGGATCCCATATTGATTGACTTCATTTACACTGCTGACTTTTATTTATTTTACAACTTAACATCAAAAGTTATTGGAAAGACCTTTACAAACACGACTGAACAATCAATAATCAAATCTTTATTAAGATATAAAACACATTCAGTTAACATTTATAGTGACAAGTCATAAAGTACAATTTAAATCAACGGAAGAATAAGACAATAGGGATCTCACTCTAAATGGCTCCTCTTGTCTACCTGTCAATTAACAAATGGTACCACAAAACAAAATCATGTCAAATGCAGCATAATTACTGTCATATCTAGACTACAAATGTAGACCAACATTTACCAAGTGTTTCATAGTCTGTCCTAAATAAGCCAAGTCCACCTACAGTCACTTATGTATCAGTAAGATTAAATATGGTGCAATAATAAGATGGTTAAAGGGCTTACATGATGCAAAAAAATACGCTGCCAATCACTTAAATAACTAAATATGATGAATCTTTATTGACAGCAGTGCAGTAGAAATTGAAGCGCTCCAAAAAATTACTTAAGATTACAAAAATATGCACAATATGAGCTATTTCAAATGTAGTAACTGAGCACATGCATGAACTTAACAAGGTATACCTACTATAATGGTGTCTGAATGAAAACTGCTATACATGGCTGTGTATTTTTACTCCTCACATATAAATGTCAGGTTACATAAAAACATAAAATGGTACCACATAAAAAGTTCAATGAACCTTAAAGATGTTCAGAAATATTTAATGATAGAAAAAGGAAATACTGGTCTATCAGTTGGCAACTAAAACCATGTCAGAAGTTTGAGAAACTGTACCAACATGCAGTTTGACTGAGGCAGCAGTCATGTAGAGAAGCACACAGGAAATTCAACACAGGACAAAACAACACTCAACCTAAACCTAAAGTCCTAAATTCACCACACATGGGCCATAGCTAGTTCACACAGTTCACACATCTAAAACTTAGTCAAATCTGATAACCATGACTGTGTTGACTGGTGAGCAACTGCCAGAGGACAGCAGAGTGCACCAGCATTTATCTACACTTGGCCCAATTCAGCTGCCTTCCTGGGTCCTTGACCCCAATCGAACCAGAGACATTAAAATCACAGTATATCGTACGCAACTAACAAACTTGAAGCAATAGTTTTAGGAAATATTTGTTTATTTAGTAGAGTTCATGAGAAGATTGATATCACACTCATGTCAGTATGGTAAATATGAAGCCACAGCCAGAAGGCGGTTAGCTTAGCTTCGCATCATTTTAGCTGACAGAATCCACAGTCATCAGCTAGAAGTAAGAATCTGCTTTTGTTAACTTAAGACGTAGGCTGTGTCCGAAATCACTACACAGTCAACTTCATAGTGCGTTTGTCATTTTGTAGTGCTGTCTGAATTGTATAGTGGGTATCATTATACCCGATATAGTGCACAAAATTACTGAGAATTTCGATGGCAACTGCCACCATTATCACTATAAACTAGCAGCTGAAACAGAGTCAGTTGTTTTGGGGTTTGAGTTAGTATGATTATCAAAATGTCAGCTTTAGTATTTCAGTTAACAAATTTTCCTCAATTCAATAAAAGTTTAAAATAAACCCAACACTTTTAACATGGGTCATTTAAGTTTTTGTACCCTTTCTCCTCAATACAGGATATGTGTGCAGTGCGAAAAATTTAAAAAAGATCTCAAGTGTTTTCCTCTTGATTTCTCACAGCAGTTGATAACTGATGATATTAAGATTCAGTCTCTTGTGCTGTTGATTTCTGCAGAGTTGCTCACATTACTAGACTGATCCTGTTTTGTCGCGTCCTGTAGTATCTCCATAGGTGCTGTGTCACCTTTACCAGGGTTGAAAAATGGAAAAACTTCACCTGTGAACTTAGCTGAGAAACTGCCAATGAGACTGTTAGCTTCCACATTATAAAAGGAAAGCTCTCCACTGACAAAATTCAAATACACACCAACTGTCTTTGGTCTGGAACAGAAAGAGAGCAAAACGTTTGGTTCTGTGCTAAACTGTAAGCGATCTGCTCTGTCACGAGAAGAGGAGAGGAACCAGTGACCCGTAGATGCTGTTGGATTAAAATCTAAGTCCTTAGGGATGTCAGTTGCACTTGTAACTCCAATCCACCAGGACTCTTTGAAGCCAACTCGTTCATTTCCCAGAGAAACCTCCCAGTAGTGCTGTCCAGAGGAGAAGCCAGGTGTTCCTTTGATAGCTGTGAGACAGGTGACCTTTTTTCCATCAGGAAAATCATTACAAGAGGCGTCTCTCAGTTTACAATCCTTCACTGTGATATATTCATTGTCCATCTTCTCAAGTGTAACATTTACTGTTGAAAATTGAAAACAGCATCAGGATGAAATCAAAGACTCAGGTAAGAGAAATACTTAAGTAAATAATTATTATTTACAGTAAATCCTTAAGTGATTACCATAATGCTTTTTAGCTGTCGACAGATCTGTAGGCTGGATCACTTCTGTAGAAAATAAGTAAAATTAGATTCTTATACCAACAAAATTATGACTTTTACTTCGTGAACAGTAACAGAGTGACTTCTTACCTTCTGACAAAAGTTTCCGATTCTCTGTGGGGACAAAAAAACAGAAAAAGTTTACCTGTGGGCTCTATTATTTTATCGAAACACTCATGAGATGTTCTACTCAGCCTGTGAAAACACTTCTAGAATGTTTTCTGTTGATCTCAAGGGAACTTTACAAAGACTGAAAAAATAATCCTAGAGATGTTTTCAAGTAGGCCTGGGCAATAAAACATTAGTGATATGTATCATTAAAAGTGAAAACTGTTCAATAAAATGTTAAATAGTTTAAATTAAATGTAAGCTGCCATGAAAGCACATGATAAATATGCCCTGGCTCATAAACTGCCTGTCATATTCCCTGATATTAGAGCGTGCTACGAGTGACATGCAAACAGCCAATCATTTCACAGGTGTGTTGCTCAGTTGCACCATCAGCATGTGACATAACAACAGAAACTGCATCGAGCGAGACAATGAGCACAGTGAGGACACTGTTAATTAAAAAAATAGGACAGGTTAGCTCACCAATATAGCAGTTTTTATTTTTTGCTTCTATTAAGTTTATTACCTGTGTGGTTTGATAAATAAAATGGTTGAATTTAAAGTAAGGTGGTAACATTTCAAATAAAGTGGTCAAATTCAATCTTTCTCCTGGTCTGTATTAAAAATATGTCATCAATAAATGTTGATATTGACTGAAAAGAAACATTTCATGCTACTTTCAAATGAGAAAGATTTAATATCTGATCTTTCTCTTTAGTCGTGAAGGTTAAATTGAGTTTCTTTTTTAGGAACAAATCCAATTTTCTCTCTCCAGGCAAGGAAACATTTGATCTCTGCAACTTTGTTTACCTCTGCTGGATTACAGCGATTTGCGTTTTACAGTATGAATGCACCTGACCAGAGCCTTAAAGAAGTGTACAGTACCATTGTGCTTCGCGTTTTATTACTGGCTGTGGAAACACATACGCAACTGTACTCTGTATGCCACTGCTAAATGGTCATCTTTGTATGTCTGTAGGCTCTCACATTGGTTGGTTTTATATATAAATCTATTTTGTCCTGGTTCCTTCTTATCTGTGTACATGCATGTGTAGAATCCAAAGTCAATATGGCCTTCGCTCTCATAGTATGCTACAAATGCTGGTTACAAGAGTGAGAACAGAACTTGGCCAGGCTTTCATGTGGTTAAATAAAGGATATATATATTTTGTCGTGACACGTTTTCAGCTGTATCACCCGTCCCTATTATAAGAAAGGTGCTAATCTGTTGCATTGTGGGATTGTTTTTATAGTTTGAAGAAGGTGCTTTTTAAAATTTGTCCCTCACAAGTCCTTAAGAGCAGTGCTCAATACTCACATCTGATACTTAGTCCCTGGAGCGCCAATTTAATACACACATGCAATTATCAGAAACTTTTTGCTGAAATGTTGGGTCAGAGTGATAAACTGTGTGTCAAATGTGAGTCTGTGGTCCTTCTTACCCTCAGCAGTGCCACTCTCTGATTTGGCTTCCTTCACTGAAACATAAAAGAACATTTTCAGGATTTGATTCCAGTCAGACACTCAGTTACCCAGGCCAAGCAGATCAAGTAAAACAAGTAAGACAAGTAAAACAAGTATAACACATCACTGTATCTTTTATTCATCTATTGTTTGCATTTATGTAAATCTTTTTCTTTTCTTTCTTTTTCAAACTGTATAATAAACATGTATTTAAAATCAAACATTTACCTTTCTTTTTGAAGTACAGCGCTCCAAGTGCAGCTGACACTAACGTGGCTACGAGGAGTAGACCGAAGGCCACCCATCCACCCGATGAGGATCCAGACTCTAAACAAATTAGAAATTTAGTATTACTGTGTTGTTCTGAAGCGAAAAAAAGAATACCGAAAATGCAACTGTTGCACACATGCAAATTATTTTCTTTACCCTGTTTATCAGTTTGAGAAGGATTTTCCAGACGGACTCTCGCCTCCTTTACCTCCACACCAGAGAGACCGACTGAGCAGGAGATCTCGGATGAGCCGGAGACAAGAAGCCAGCTGTGAACTGACAGAAGACCAGCCGAGTCTTTACTGGACTTTACTGGACTTTTCGGGGTCAGAACCTGTTTGTGATCCGACCAGCGCAGACTGGGCTCTGGATACCAGCCTTCAGACCTACAGCTCACATTTACCGTGTTATCGTCTTTCCACGTGGCTGTCAGAAGAGGAGACGTTCCCGTTTCTAGGAAGAGGATGAAAAACAATTGATGTTAAAGTGACGAGGTAAGTTTTTTTTTTTTTTTAATTTTGTGTGTTTTCTCTACTTTCATGCTACTCACCTGTAACAGAGAGTCTGACCATGGCACTGTCATAACCCTGTTCACTGCTCACGTAACACATGTAATCTCCAGCATCCTCGAGTGTGGTATTTACCAGCTGCAGGCTCACATCTCCTGCCTTCAGCCCACCAGACGTTTTGTCCTTTAACCCAAACGTGACTCGGCCCATGTACGAAGCTTCCTGGGACTCAAACTTTCTTCCCCGGTAAAGCATGACTGGGGAATCAAAATGATTGTCACGGTACCAACGTACCTCCAGATCCTCTGCACTCTGTGCTGGATTGAGCCAACATGGTAATGTGGTCATGTCGCCGTGGTTCACTGACACAGAAGACTTGGTCGAAACCACAAGGCTGTCTGTAACTGTGGAACAAGCGAGATCAATGTTTGTCATTTTTTTCTGATTTCTGATAACAATTAATACAAGTGTCATTTGGTAGCGATGCACTGTTCTCCCTGTTCTCTCCTGTTCTAATCCAATTCTAAAATCTGAATTTGGATATCTGCTGATAACCAACATAACACTACCCAGTCCTCAGACTGTTGGCTTCACACACATTACAAGTTGCTGTCTTGCTTTCCTGTGTTTCACGACTAAAATTAAACTAAGGGCCTGACCGATACTGGATTTTTTGTCAGAACCGCTGCCAATATTAGGAATAAAAAAGTTCAGATGACAATATATCAGCTGATATTCTTTATATAGAATATAATATACAGCATATACAATATATACAGAAACACACATTTTTTTGCAATGATCCCTCACAAAAGGTTAACAGTTGTGACAAAGATATGTATGTATATGGAGATAGGATATTTTATTGGTTAAGAATTAAATAAAATAAAAAATAAAAATAAATAAATAAAATTAACTATACAAACTTATACCAGGGCCCAATTTTTCACTGGTATTTTCAATATTAGAAATAACTATAAAAACAAAAACACAAATAGAGCAAAATATATGTATATATTAAACCTGAAGACAGATACCGATATACTATATACAAACACTGATGTAGAAGATTATAGTTCTGATAGGCCAATATCAGTCCAATAAAATTGGTTGAGGATATGATTTGGGCTCTAATTAAAATATCCCCACACTATGGAGACTACTGGATATGTCTGCATTACTGTTTAATTACTAATTAATGAATTAATATGTGCTACAACATTTTGAGCTCATTACATTTGTATTGGCATCCATATGCCATACCAATATTGGATCAGATCAGTCCATTTAGTACTAAGTGAAGACACGTTATTGCCTCACTGGTGTGAAATCTACTTATTACTTTTCTAGTGTCTACTACAGTGAATAATCGACGATGAATTATATTTTGTTCAAAGAGTACATAAAGGTTTTCTACACAAATAATGCTTGATGTGGTTTATAGGTTTAGCACAAAAACTAACAATAAAGGGTCAATTGAACATTGATTACATACATAAAAATGTAAGTATGGACAGTAAAACTTAAGAAATGACTGCGTGAGGAAAAGTCACACTAATAATATAAAAACGTAGACTTAGATAAATCAGGGACTTACCAGGAGCAGCATCACACAACAACGCACCAATCGCAGCCACGAGGTAAATATGAAACATGATTAAACCTGTAAAAATGGGAGGAATGAAAATTAATGTTGAAGGCTATTTGCGTCACACCAACCATAACAAATCACACAGATCTGGTCTCCACGCCCATTCACACCAAAAATCAACAAAGCTCTAATAAAAACAACAGGAAATAGTGTGAAGGAGTAAAACTGCGACTAATATATCGTGCAAAATCTTCGGCCTACCCATCGTTTTGTGACTCCAGATCGAAATATCCTTCACGCAAGTCGATATAGTCCTTGAAGACAGATTATACGGCGTAATTCACGTTTATATACGTAGATTTGAAGTCAACTTCGTTTATTTCAGATAAATTTCCTCGTGTGCGTCGAGTAAAGAAAGGACCCGCTTTTAGACGAAATGTCGTTGTGAGGTTAAGATTTACTTTCACTTTCGGTTTCTAAATGCGGACGGGCGGGGCAGTGGATCAGAGACTGAGCGCGGGCTGTCGGCTTTAACTGACGGTAAATGCTCTAATGAAATCTAAAAGAAAGTTTGTAGATACTTAACATGCACATGCACTCTTCATTTCATGCTCTGTCTCGAAGTCTGTGCAGTTTCTATCCCTCATATCCAGTAGTTGATTTGTTAATTTTTAACAGGGGGGAGGGCACAATGAGAGCACCTCTCTCTGCACCCACTTCACGAACCAACACACACACACACACACACACACACACACTTACATTTCCCAAAGCATGTTCTTGCAGGAAAAGTTATTATAGTTGATTCAAACTCAACTAAAAATTAAAATTATGTGTGAAAAAAAAAACCATTTTAGTTCACTGAAATAAAAATAGAAAAACTAGACTGAAACTGACTGAGATGATATTGTGCACGTACAAAATAGTAAACTAAAATAAAAAATAAAATGATACAGGAAATGTCTTTTGTTTTAGTCTTCATTCACAACAAACATGAGGAGGCATTAATATATATTTAGTAGATATATTTATTGAGACTGGGATGTCTGTGACTGTGAGTCAGTTGCCCTCACAAAGAGTTGTGTTTGTACTGTAGGACCTGTTCTAAACTTCTGAACTCTTGCCCCTGACAATTGCCCCTCATATTATGATGATGAGAAAAAAAAAACTAAAACGTATACAATGAAAACTAAAGCAAAAAACAAAACAAAACAAACAAACAAACAAAACAAAACAAAACCAATCAAACCCACTTTGGAAACTTATTGAAACTAAACTGAGTAGATAACAAACATTAAAAACGACACAAAAATTGAAGAAGAAGAAAAATACTGAAATTTCTAAATCAATTTATTTTACTTATAAAGAGGCAACTATAGTAGAAAGGAAGATAACTGGATAAAATGGAATTTTAACTATGTATGAGTTAACAGATATTATAGGAGTATTTTATATATAGACTACTATATCGTGTCGTCAGAGAATATTATAGATCCAAGACAAAACTGACAGAAGGACGGGGCTGGGAGAAAAAAGTGCAATTACAAATCCATCTGCTACTTCAGCACCACGGACAACGCCATGGATTTATTAATACACAGCACAGTTAGACTACGATTTCAGAGCCATGGTTGGGGCCAGGTTCTAACTTGAACAAACATCAGTCACACAAAGGCAGACTAGACTAACATATCCAACTAAGCAACTCCTCTGCACTCCCTCTGCTACAAAGGGATGGAGAGGTGGAATTGCAGCCTATCAAGAGGGATGCATTTTGGCCACTTTTCTGACCAGGGGGGCAACATTCCCCCTCACCACCCCTGCTTGTTATATCCATATCTCAAAAGCCCTGTAAGCATGGAGTAGAATATATTAAAAACAAATGAATTGTGAACTAACTATTGGAACTATTGGAGAATTTATTGTTATTGGAGTTTTTGTTAAAGAAAATGTCATTCCAAAATAGTCTTTGATTTGTACACATTATAGGAAGATAAACAAAGGCCTTACAATATAATAGTAACTGCAGATTCTTCATTTGGCTCATTTGGCTCTTCACAAGACACAAAATAGAAGAGAGAACAGTGATAAATGATGTTTCTAATGCCCCTCTCTGGTTCTTCTTATCCTCAGCTCGGTGACCGTTTGAATTGGCTTTCTTAACTGAAACGTCAAAGAAAATTTTCAGGATTGAATTTCAGTCAGCTACACAAACATTTCATTATAAGTGGATGTAATAGCCTAGTATAGCCCATTTTTAATTTAAGAGCACTCTGGAACAAATTTAAGAGGTTTTAAATGTGTCATTTTTACTTCAGGGTTATTAAACAAATATTTATTTTTTTCATGTTATGTCTTGTTAAAATATATTTTTCATGAGTTAAGTCAGTTAAGTTTTTTTGTTTGTTTGTTTGTTTGTTTTGTTTTTTGGAACTATTCTAATGAATGCATTCATAATCCTCTAAATGTATACATCTAAAACAGATTTTAAAACCCTAAAAATCTATCCCTAGCAATAGTATAGTAGTATACAAAACAAAAGTATAAAGTATTCATTTATCTATTTATTGATTGATTTCTTTGTATGTTTTTTGTTAAAATGATGGATGAACGATGGTGAAAGAGGTTCCAGATGTGTCGATAAGGGACGGGACGGGAGTGTTTATATGGTTTGTGAATTCTCACGTGAGAGCGCTGTGTCAAGAGCCCTGGCAAACACCAAAAGATGCCCGGATGTAATGCGATGTTAGCTTCAGAGTAAATGCGTACAGTCGGTCACGGTCTAAAAAAAATAACGAGCAGGTCTTAAGGCTGTCAATATTCATACTGACAAATTTATTTGAATTGGATGATTAGTCTATGAACAGCTCAATGTGTTATTAAGCACAAAATCCGTATAAATTAGTTCTGAGTCACCTTATTTTGAAAGGTTTGCCGGAATTAGCCATTTTAGCTCTGTTTGCCTTGACAGTAGTGAAGTATGGCCTAGAAGGGAACCCCAGACGTACGAAAGATCTCGCGAGAGTGATGTATTAACCTTAAAAATGACGATTTCCTCAACCTAACCTCATCCTTTTCTCGTCTTTTTTGTCCCTGACCTATAGAGATTTTAAGCACACCACTTTTACATTATAAAACATAATTAGTTTGTACGGTGTGCACAACGAATAACCAACGCGTACAATTCTCGCGAGAGTTTCGCCAATCTGGGTTCCCTTGTAGACACAACCAAGTGTAGCTGCCTCTGGTGTCATAGTCCAGTTTTGTGAGCTTTTGAGTGGCGTACTTTTGTTATTTTGCTTCGCCGTCGGTTGTAAAGTGCTCCATTTACCATGATGACTGGTAGTAAATAGGTTAATGAGTTGCTAACGTTAGCCGATACTATAGCTAGCTTTCCAGAGCTTCTCGGAAGAGTTGTAGTTAGCATTAGCAGTGAAGTTCACTGACCCTCGGCTACATGGCGACTTAGAAACACTGTTTTCATCTCCGTGGCAGCGTCTTAATTTTGCGGGGTTGCTGGGTTTTTTTTTAGCAAAAATGTCTCAACTTGATGAGCCTGACGATACCACTCCATTGCTGGGTGATGATGTAAGCAGGTGAGTGAGTACAGAGTTCAGTGCCCACTGACTTGACAAATTAGTCACTGGAATTAACATCAGAGAGCTTTACAAGTGCATTGTTTACCCAACAGGCTGTGGAGGCACTACTAGGCATTACTAACCCCTGTACTGTTTGTGATCCATGCATTATGTGTAAACCATTTGGGTGAAATTGGTTTTCTTTTCTATTGATCTGTCGTGTTTACAAAACGTTATCAACAACCAAATCACCTGCACTGTCTTGTCATCTTGTCTGTGTGCAGTAATGACTCTCAGGATGAAGATTACAAGAGTCGGTGGAGGTCTATCCGAGTCATGTACTTCACCATGTTTCTCAGCAGTGTAGGTGAGGATGATTTTGACCCTTGTGGAATCTTAAAAGCCCATTGCAGAGACACCTAACTACACAAGGTTTCAACAGGTTGTGTTTATGTGGAAAATGGGTCTCTTCAATGCTAAGGTGGAGAATAATGACGAAGGATACTGTTTTGTAACTGTCCTGTATCTTGATGGAAAAGCATGCTAATAGTGCTGTTCTGTAGCTTAAAACAGAGATTCTCAATATTTTCACAGCCAAGGACCTCAGGATAGAAAATATACTGGGGACCCCCTCATGTCTGTCCCTTGGAATAATTTGACAGCCTAATTTTACAAAAGTCTACTTTGTTATGTGAATGAACTTTAGACATGTATTTAAAAGAAAAGAAAAAATAATAATAAAAGAATCATGTGTGAGAATCGTGATCATGATTCTCAGCAAGAATTGTGCAGCCCTGTCGTAAATGCTGGAAAATCCTGCCCTGGTCCTTTAACAGATGCATTGTTTTCATCTTAACTAGCCAAACAAAAAAACACATACAGCAGATATTTCTGCACACTGACAGAGTAGCTGCTTTTAGGATTTTTTGCAGTAAGTACTGTGACTCTATGTGATGCTTGGCTTGTGTTTAGTATGATATAATTCATATCACACAGGTTAGGAATCTTGACAGCATGTGAAGTATCTGTGTTTTGTGTGCCCTTTCAGGTTTCACTATTGTCATCACGTCGCTGTGGCCCTATTTGCAAAGGGTATGTATGGCTTACCATTCTCTGTGTAAAAGATTGTTGGCTGATACTGCTGATTGTCAGTAATACAAATTAAGCACTTCACGTTTGCCTTTCAAAGGCAGATTTAGCAGGGTAAAAGAGAAGTGAAACAAGCTACAAAGGAAGTTTGGGGGACCTGAGCACTTGTCAAATGACATAGAATAAAGCACTTATAAGAACTAGTGCATATTCTGGTCACATATCAAATGTCACTGCATGCATCAATAATTTGACTCAAAAGTTGTTTAACTGTCTTATATTATATTTTGCATTGGTACAGTGTCATTATGTCATTCTAACTTAACTACAGGGACTTAAGCAGAACATGCTCATGCTTTTACATGTTTATTTTTTGTGATGAATCATATAGATTGATGAAAGCGCAGACGCCAGCTTCCTGGGATGGGTGGTGGCAGCCTACAGTCTCGGTCAGATGGTGGCCTCACCCATTTTTGGTCTTTGGTCCAACTACCGGCCACGCATGGAGCCACTTGTGTGCTCCATCTTCATCAACCTGTCAGCCAATATCTACTATGCATACGCATACCTGCCCAAAACCAATAACAAGTTCCACATGCTCATGTCCAGAGCCTTTGTGGGCTTTGGAGCAGGTGATTTGTGAGGGCCTGAATATTGAATATCAGCTGCTTATAAACTGTACATATGGCTCTGCTCTACCATACAGTCATATGATTCATGTCACACAACTCCCAACATCATCTTTGGTCTCTTCATTGGCAGGTAATGTTGCTGTGGTGAGGTCATATGTGGCTGGAGCGACATCACTGAAGGAGAGGACCAGTGCCATGGCTAACATGAGTGCCTGTCAGGCCCTGGGTTTTATCCTAGGACCAGGTAAAGCTGGCAATATTTTGTTTATATTATGCAAAACAGGTCGGTACAGAGAGCAGTGATGAGAATGTAGTGTATGATGAGGAAGAAACAACAAGGAAAAAGTTGTGGGTTTGTCTTTTTTAATATTTGCATGTCTTTGTACACGTTAGCGTTGCAGGCGTGCCTTTCATTCATTGGTGAGACAGGTGTCTCGATCGAGGCCATAGACCTTCAGTTCAACATGTACACCGCTCCTGCTTTCCTGGCTGCAGCTTTTGGCATCATCAACATCCTGCTGGTTGTTTTGGTGCTGAGGTGAGGCTTTTCCCTGCATATATATACAAGTCATTTCCTAAAAGTTTTTCTCTAGATTTTAGAATTTGAGCACGTCAAATTACGAGAATTAAGATCCCCTCACTGTTTCCTCCAAAACCAATCATAGATGCTTGGATTTTGCTGTGCTTCTGTTAGTTTATGCACAGTATTAGTGTATAGTAAGTTTCTAACTACTATTTTAATTGGCCAAGATGTCTGTTTTAATTCTTGTCAACAGAGAACATCGCGTTGATGATGATGGAAGACACATTCCAGCCATCAACTACACATCAGAAGGTATTAACTTTCCTACTCCTTAAGCAAAGTAGTTGGCTGCAGAGGCCCAGTTAAAATGACAGCTTGGATTATTTGAAGTGGGACTGTATGAGGTACCTACCTTGAGAGTCCGTGTATTACCTACAGTAGATGCTGGTCGACACACCAGTTTAGAGAAGCAGAGAGGGGCACCAGCATGGAAGCTAAGCAATGAACCACTAATAAATCAATGTTAGTTTAAGAGTGTGCTATATTTCTGATTTTTTCACCACTTTACCCTGCCATCAGACAACCTTTTCTGACGGGAAAATGCTGTTACATAAGCCAGATATTGATCTCTCCATAGCCACCAGACTCCTTTTGCGAAGTCTGTGATTCTACCCTGCAGAACTCTGCCTTTTTCTACTGAGAGAGTAGCTGGTCTACCGCTGCCTCGATCTCGTAGTTTGTTTGTTATTGTGAGACTTCCATGACTCCAAACTAACCAAGGCACACAATAACACAAACAAACAAACAGATCGAGGCAGTTGGTAAATGTGCAACTCCCGTGTTCTGTGACATAAAATTACTCATTTTGCCAATGGAGTCTGGTTGGTCCCCTTTAAGTAACCTACAGAGGTGTTGTGGACACTATGTGACATTACCAGGAAAGAGATCATGACATAAGGGAGCCTTAGTCCAAGCCTTTGCTACCAGTAACTCTGAGGATCACAGTCAAGATTAAATTTACAATGTTTTTAGTTGCCATTGCAGGTATCAGTTTTGTTTTTGGGATTCAAGGCTTTATCATCTTCTTCCCTTTCCTGTAGACAGAGTTGACATTAGTGAAGAAACTGAAGAGTCCATTGATCATGGGGCGGTTGTGACTTCCAACGTCCTCTTCTTCATCGTCATGTTCATCTTTGCTGTCTTTGAGACGTATGTCTTTCATTACAGATTACTGAGGAAGCCAAGTTAGAATATAACTACTTTTTGATACACCACCCCCGTCTCTTCATACTCAACTGATTGTCTATTTTTGTTCCTTTTCAGAATCGCCACCCCTTTGTCCATGGACATGTTTGCTTGGACCAGGAAAGAAGCTGTGTTATACAATGGCATCATCATCTGTGGCATTGGATTTGAGTCCATATTCGTGTTTATAGTTGTAAAAGTGGCTTCTAAAAGGTACTTTCTGTCATATATGTATGCTTTAGATTGAAAAAAATCTGCTTCAATGAATTCGGTTAATTAAGAAGAATATTTATTTCCTTCCAGGGTCGGGGATCGTCCTGTGCTGCTAGCAGGGTTGGCCATTATATTCTGTGGCTTCTTTATTCTGCTGCCATGGGGAAATCATTACCCTAAAATCCAGTGGGCAGGTATGCACTGTTTTAACTGTAGAGGTTGTGGCTTTGATAATTTGAGATTTTTAACAATTTTTAACATCCTAGCATGGAGATTTTACAAACCCCAATTCAAAAAAAGTTAGGATGCTGTGTAACATGTAAATAAAAACAGAATGCAGTGATTTGCAAATCCTTTTGGCTTTTGTAAATATGCACTCATTCTGAATTTGAAAAAAGTTGGGACAGGTGTATTATATCACCTTTTCTTTTCACAACAGTAGGTAGGTGTAAGTGGACACTAACTGCAGAAGTTTTGAAAGTGAAATTCTTTCCCATTTTTGCTTAATATACAACTTGAGTTGTTCCAACAGTCTGGGGTCTCTGCAGGCAGGCCAGTCTGGTACCCA
Source organism: Lutjanus campechanus (assembly GCA_027495735.1). Lineage (NCBI taxonomy): Eukaryota > Metazoa > Chordata > Actinopteri > Lutjaniformes > Lutjanidae > Lutjanus > Lutjanus campechanus. Next base: position 20,901 of record JAJHUR010086435.1, read on the forward strand.
AACTCATTTTACTATGAAGCCACACATGCAGAATGTGTCTTGGCTTTTTCAGTCCCCTGTAAAAGACTGGATGGCAGTATATGTTGCTCCAAAACCTGTATGGACCTTTCAGCATCGATGGTGCCTGCACAGATGTGCAGGTTACCCATGATGCCATGGGCACTAACACATCTCCATATTGTCACAGATGCTGGCTTTTGAACTTTGCACTTGTGACAATCTGATTTGTCCTTTTCCGCTTTAATTTGGAGGACACAAGTCTGTGATTTCTGAAATGTGGACTCGTGTGGCCACATCACACTTTTCCACTTTAAACTATTTGCCCACACAGTTCTTCACAAAGTGGTGAACCTTGCCCCATCCTTGCTTGTGAGTGACTGAGCCTTTCGAGGATGCCTCTTTCATAACCAATCAGGATACAGTCACCTGTTACCAATCAACCTGTTTACCTGTTTTGAGCTTTCACAACGTTCCCAGTCTTTTGTTGCCCCTGTCCCAACTTTTTGAAACATGTTGCAGGCATCAAATTCAGAATGAGTGTAAAATTACAAAGAACAACAAAGTTTATCAGGTTGCACATTAAATATGTTGGTTTTTTTGTACTGTAGTAGATTGAATACAAGTCTAAAGGATTTGAAAATCATTGTATTATTTTTTAATTTACATTTTGGACAATGTCCCAACTCATTTAGAATTGGGATTTGTACATTATTCGTGTGAAGTGGTGCCAATTCTCGGGGCTTTAAGAGCACAGCTGAGAGCTACACTGGATTAACTGTTGAAATTGAGTAGCCTGAATGAGAATTCAAGCGTTCATGTTCTGCTTTTCTTTTCAAAATACAGACCTCAAGAACAACTCTTTGGTCAGTATGATGTCTAAAGCTGCAATGGCCTCCAACAGCTCTCTGGAGCCAACAGGCTGCCCATATGAACAGACCTGGTGCCAGTATACTCCTGCCATCCACCTGGCTCAGTACATCTCGTCTGACATCCTCATCGGGGTGGGATACCCAGCCTGCAACGTGATGTCCTACACGCTGTATTCCAAAATCCTCGGACCCAAACCTCAGGTAAGACGATATAGAAACGATTCCACTATTTCTCAAAATTCTGTTGGACTTTGTTGAGTCCAGAATGTGAAATGTTGACTGTTGCTTTCTGCAGGGTGTGTACATGGGCTGGTTGACAGCTTCGGGGAGTGGGGCGCGGACACTGGGCCCGGTCTTCGTCTCCCAGGTCTATACCATCCTGGGACCCCGCTGGGCCTTCAGCCTCATCTGTGGTATTGTGGTGGGGGCCATCATCCTCCTCAGCTCTCTTTACCACAGACTCATCGCCTTTTCTGTACGCCACGGAAGGATTGTAGAATAGCTGGAGAGACTAACAACCGTGTACTACTGTTATTCTCAAAGACTTGAAGCCAAAATCCAGCCTATAATGACGGCTCTGTTGATATTACTTCCTTTAAAATGTGGTAACTGACGAGCCTTTGAGAGTTTGTGACTCAGGGTTGACCTTTAAACTCTACGGCAAAGAGATAAGGCCAGGTTATTCCTCATGACTTGACCAAAATGGATGCTTTGTGAGTTAAAAGGGAGCGAGCACTGCAGCTGCACTTTCACTCACATGTTGTGAAAGAAGCCACGTGACGCCTTCTCATAATCTTGTTTGGCATTACCTTGTATGAGGTGGATCCACAATATCAAACTTTTAAATCAAGTTACTAAATATTTGTTACTGAAAGCTCAAGTTTTATGTAATTGTATGGTTGGTCTCAAAGATAAATTAATTATAACATTTTTTTTAAACACAGACTACTTTAGCATAAGCTTTGTAATACCTGAAACGGTTCACAGAATGTGTTTAACTAAATTATAGCATTAACTTGTGAAATCCACAGACACATGGACTACGCATAAGCAACCATGGCTTTAAAATTTGATGAAATTGTTTGATATTTAGTTTTTACCGATATAAAATGTGCTGACTGCTGATTTATTTGTTGGATGTAACATTCCCTGTACTTTGCTTCCTGAATGAACATATTTGAAATTGCTATTTTAATTTTTATTACTTTTTAAGTGGAGAATATTAGAGACGTGTACTTGTGTACTTGTGCGTGATTGTTATGCAAGAAATGTGGCTCTTGAGAGAGAAGCGAGCATTACGTCTGAGGTTTAGATTAATAATTTTGAGCAAAACGTTTCCACATTCAACTATTTTCCTCTAAAGGAGGATATTGATATTATATTTTTCCTATTTCTATTAACGGTTCTACTTGTGGTTGTTTAAAACTGCAGGATGTTGTCTACCTGAAATGATTCAGAAAGTGTTGTGTGAATGTGTGGATGCAAATAATTCACTGAGTGATGCATTAAAGAATTAATGTGATCTTAAATTCTCAGTGTCACTTGTTCATCCCTTATGTGCAGGATGCAAGATCATAAAAATGACTAAATAAAAGACTTAACTGATCCGCGAGGGAGAAATTTAAATGTTCCAGCAGCACAAGAGATGGCAAAAAAAAGGTAAGAAAAACTCTCATGAGCATTTTACAAGAAACAAATTTAAGAACCAGTGTGTAGGATTTAATGCCATCTAGTGGTGAGATCATTCTGGACCTCAACCTTTGTAGGTGTAAACTGCTCATTCTACAGTAACAAAAACACAACACCTTATTTTCAGGTGTTTTACGCTGATGAAAACATACTTATATTCCATTTCTGCCTTTTTCTACAATTAGATCCCTGTAAATATTGCACACTGAATCTTTAAATTACATTTAAAGTCTTAACATACATGCATATTCAGCAGACATGAGTCAATATAGATTAATAGTGAGAAACATGCAAAATATTATCGGTAGTAGGTGTTTTTGTTATTGTTATTGTTGTTATTATTATTCTTTTTCTTATCATAGCACTGTTAGTTTATTATTATTATTATTGTTCAAACAAAGAATGTACAAACATTTAGGCAACTATCAAGGTGTATCAAGGTATGAATGCATTAAACAAAAATTTACTGGAAAGGGGGGAAAAAATCATTCTTTTGTAGTAAATTTCTTTTGTTTGGGGCGGAACTGAGTAGTAGTAATAGTAGTAGTTACAGAGATTTGTTAAGAGACATGCGGCTGTATGAGCATGCGTCCAGCAGGGGGCAGCAGATTCCCAAGGCAGTAATGTCACGGCGCCCATGCGTTAAATAAAAGGCAGGTCTCGTTCGTTCTCGCGATACAGAAAGTAGTTAGAGAGCGCGCAGAAACATGCACGCGGCAAAACTTCATGTCTGGTAACATTAGCATTAATGTAATGCAAGTTTGCGTGTAATTAACTCGAGTTTACGAGTATATGAAGCCGCGGGATGTCATGTATTACTAAACATGGATATATATAAAGACGAGACGGGTAAGGAAATTCGTATTTGTTTTTTATAAGAAGTTGGTGGCTACTTTAGCTAACAAGCTAAGCTAGCTGACTCCTTCCAGTAAGTGGGAGGTTACCACCACCAACTTAATACAGATACATTATGCAAAACCCTGTTGGTTTTATTTAACGCTGATACTGCGGTATTTGACGTGTTTGCTTGTCTTTCTCTTTTTCAGAGTTTACTCAAATCCATATGTTCGTAAGTATACTTTTTAAACTGTCCTCTATATTGTCTGTGTGTGTGTGTGCCAAAAAGCCAAGGTTTAAAGGAAGCGCCCACATGTTTGTTCTTGGTTGGAATAGATAAGATAAGGTACTGTTCTGTCCCCAGAGTTGGAGTAGCCAGGCCTACATCCTGTACTTGAAATGTAGAAATTGATTAATCAGAATAAACACTGACAAATGTCTGTTTTGCGAGACTTTAAACAGGACGTAGTCATTTCCTGTTTACATTCTGCGTTCTGAAGTGCGTAGCTAACGTTACTTTTAAAGACACTAAACAATGGACGATCGATATATTTATACCAAAATGTTTTTGATGGATGTCCAGCATTAAAAAAAGAAAGAAAACTGGGCAAACAGCTAAATTCCAAAATAGACATTTATATTTGTTTTGAAGTGAAGGATGGGGATTTTTTGTGCGAGCAAATAAAAGTAATCATGTATTTGGTAAATTTCTTATGGGTTGATGATGGCAGACATTTGTTTTACTTTTTCTTAATTTTTTCCCTTCCTTGTAACTTTCGATATGTACTCCTGTTATTGTTAACATACTGGTTTGAAACCAGTATGTTGAAACCAACTTTTTGCACTGATCAAATCAGCAAGTTGTTTACAGATACAAATGTGTTCGATTTATATTGTAAACAATATGTTTTGAGAAAAGTTATTTTAATGAGAAACTTTATTAATGTTGTTTGATGTTTAATGATTTACAAACTAAGTCAGTATTTTGAGGTAGTTGCTCATTATTTTTAAATAGTTACTCACTATTTTGAGAAAATTTCTCACGATGACCGGCAGGATCTTTTTCATCACAGTAGCAGAAATTAGATTATGCTGTCTTCTCCTTAATTAGAATATTGCTACCTTTTTACAGCTGTTACTCATCGTTACATGTACAGCCTGCAGTCTCTTGTGAATGCAAAAATTTCTCTGTGGCTGCCGGAGGTCAGAGTACCAGATATATTATGACTCACTCCTCAAAATGTTACTGAAGGGCGTCAAAATCAGTCAGAAATCTAGAATGGGAGTTCTCGGCCTTTTGTAACTCAAGGTCCACCTCTGAGTGTTCAAAAAAAGTTTCCAAGGACACCCCTCCTAAATAAATGAGAAAAAAACAAACAAAATGGGAGAAGAATAAACTAGGCTGACAGGTTTCACTGTATTCAACAAACTGTGCTTTTGGCTCAGCATCACTGCTATCCATTATGAATTCAGATTTAATGTATTCAGGTTGGGCTGGGCAATATATCAATGTTATATCAACATCATGATAAGAGACTAGATATCATTTTAGATTTTGGATATTGTGGGATGGTTTAAGTGTTGTCTTTTCCTGGTTTTAAAGGCTGCATTACAGTAAAGTGATGTGATTTTCTGAACTTAGGAGACTGTTCTAGCTGTTCTGTTATTTGCCTTTACCCACTTAGGTATTACATCCACATTACTGATGATTATTTATCAAAAATCATATTGTGTTAATAGTTTGTGAAAGCACTAGCAGTCATTCCCAAAGTATTGCTGAACTATTGATTAATATCAATATCCATGCTGAAAAATGTTGTGATATTTGATTTTGTTCATATCATTTAGCCCTATTTTCAGGGTCATATTTCCTCACCACATGCTTTCACTGGTGTAAGTTGGTCTCCCATTTTACTTTTTTGTTAAAAAAAACCAAAACAATCCATTTTGTGTCACTACATCCAAAGGAACATTAGCTGTCTAACAGTGGCAAACAGGGTTAGAAATTAACTTTTAAAAATGTAAACATCCAGACACATACCAGACACTGACAAAAATATATATATATTTTATAAATATATATAAAATATATTTTACCAGCAGGTGTCCCTGCTGTGAATGTCCAACCCCGGTTGCAAAACCTGTTTGTTTTTACTTGATAATGAATCAGAATAGGTGTGGTGATGTTCAAATGTAACTGATCATTGAAATTATACATTTAGCTGAACTATAAGGTTGAGGAAAAGCCTGAAAATGCACACTGAGAATTCTTGAAAGTGCCTGAAATTGACTTTGGAAAAGGTATAGAAGCATCATTGGATATAAAAATAACTAGTTTGGTAAATTAGCCTTTTTTTTTATCAAACCATTTTGCGGTACTAATGCCTCAGTGGCCCACCAGTAGGCCATGGCCCACTGGTTGAGAATGAATGATCCAGATCACATTATCGCCCACATGTTTACACAACTCTCTTAAGTTCAAATTATGCAACCTGGAAAACAAACTATTTCTCGGCCCTGTTTCATTTCCTTCTTCTTGCATATTGTTTTTCACATGTGCCAAGTGTTGCTGCTGGTGACATACTGTATAGTTAATGACACAGCTACACTTAAGGGTATTCTTAACTTTTAGAATACAGACATTTTCAAATCAGAAGCAGTCTCTTGAGTTGTGAGCTGTAGAGCTGTTGGATCCAGTGAGTCAGCTTACTCTGGCGAAAGGAAAATGAAACTTAAGGCTGCAGTGCTTCATTGTCAGTAAACTCACTTCGAGGTCACAGTCAGTACTGGCACTGACAGACAGCTTCGTCTGTAGGAAAAATTTGAGTTTCAAGGCTGAAGGAGTTGAGCTAATCTGATGAGAAGCCACGTGGGACTGACTTTCAAATCTCTCTTTCTCCTGTCTAGCAAAGGGTTGTGGATATGTTTGAGAATAATCCTCGTATGCAACACATAGTACGCCTTGGCCTTCTTGGTAAGAAGATATCACAGACACATTTGACACATATGCACACAAGTCTGTTTTCACTGTTTTTATTTCTGAAATCGCATGAACTTAATGTAAGATTTTACAGCATTTCATTTTGTGAAATGTGTTCTGTGAAACTTACAAGCTGTTCTCTTTCCTAGCCAATATGGGCTACGGTGATGAGCTTGATTTTCCTGATGAGGATGATTACGACTATGACAACTGGGTACATAACAATTCCCACGGATTCCCAAGGAGTAGCGATAGAGGATTAAGCGGGAACCAAACAAGGTCATCCAGCTCTGCTTATCAGCTTCCACTGCATTACTACAGTGCAGTTCATGACCTTCCTCTCCAACCTTCTGTAAAAGTTCAGGCAAAGGAGAGCGTAAGTTCACTTTGATTTGATCGCTCTTGTCTTAAGTTAGATGACTTCATTATGAGAAGTGAGTTCAAATCATTCAAATCTATGCAATGCTTCCTTGCAACTCTTTCAGGATACTGAAAGGAGAGCCAGATTATTACAAGAAGCTAAAAAAAGCAAAGAAAAGGCTGAGAAGAAGCGCCTTAAGAAACAGGTGAATTCTGCGATCTCCAATGTGAGGTTCATAGTAAATGAGTCAGATGGTGTCAACTTAAACTTCATGGTTTCTGTTTTTGTCCAACAGAAACAGAAGGAAAGAAAACGGCTTGAGAAGATGGAGAAGGAAAAACAGAGCCCCAGAAAAAATGAAGAGGTAGTGAACATTTGTATGGAGATTAAAATGAAATACCTTCGTCTTTTCTTTTGTAGTTTACAAAGATAGTTATTTTTTATATCCAAACGTGCTCAAGAATTCAGATAAATAAAAAAACGTCAAACTAAAATGCATAATTTTAATGATAGGTTAGAGACAAAAGTGTTTGACACTGTTGGCTAACTAACGTTCTCTAACGTGCTGCGACACAAAATGGATTGTTTTGTTTTTTTTAATGGTGTGGTGAGGACATGTTTTGGGATTGTCTGTTTGTCTCATTCTTGTGAATCTGATTTGATTTTTTTTTTCTTTCTTTTTTTCAAACTTGGTACACGTTAATTTGGACTCAAGGATGAACTGAGTAGATTTTAGTGGTTAAAGGTCAAAGTTTGAGGTCACTGCTACTTTATGTCTGTCCCATTCTCATGAACTCAATGTCTCAGGATCGTTTGAGAATTTCGAGAGAATTTCTTCACATTTAGTACAAACGTCCACTTGGACTCAAAGATGAACTGATTTGATTTTGGGGCCCAAACGTCAAGGTCACAGTAACCTCGCTAAACACATTTTAGTTCTCATTTTTGTGGGAAGGTGGTCTTTGGAAATTTAAATTAAACTAAAAATGGACCTGAAGTTACAAAAGGTTAATAACTCCTGTTTTAAAGTATTGCAAATGGGGAATTGATCAATGTGCCCTCTCATATGTAAACATGTTTGTCTATTTTCTCTTTTACAGGAAAAAGATGATGAACAGGAGTCCAAAGCAGAGAAGAGTAAAGCAGTTAATGATAAATCCAATTCCAGTGTTAAAGAGATGGCTGCAGCAAAAGATACAGACAGCAGTGACAGTAGTGAAGATGAATCCAGTGATGAAGACGATACCAGCACCAAGAATGATTCATGCAACTCAGAGGTACCAAGTGCTCATCGTAATGTAATACATGCTCTCATTTATTTACCGTTTATGGAGTGTTAACTGGGGATAAGACCAGTAATCAATGATAAATAACAATATATATAATTAAATTATAAGTGTTTAATATTTAGGCCTCTCACTTTATAGGTTTCACAGGTTATGCAGTGCTTTTACAGAATATGTAATCTGTTGCTGTGGAAACAATACATTGATTAAGAGGAAAGAGGGCATTTGGTTTTGTTTGTTTGTTTTTAAAATTGCAAATAATTGACTTTGTTAATGTTATCAATGATAGATAAAGGTAAGGTGCTTACCATTTGCAACCCTTGCGTTAACCAAAAAGAGGGACTTTGCATTTTCCCCTATCTCTTTGTGTGATACATTGATATGTCTACAGTCGAGTGAAAAAATTGCATTGCGGGTATATTTTGTCTGTGCTGTGATGATAAATGCTCATGTTGCATGCCTGCATTGTCCCTATGACATAACATTAATGCTAAACAATGAAAGTTATTCACACCGCTGTAAAATGGGTATTTTGTAAACTAGCGTTCAGTGAAATGTTTCCCTCTGATGAATGGAAAGTATTTCAGTTTCCTTGTTTCATTGCCATGCATCCATGATTGTCAGGAGTTTAAGATTTGCACAGTGTGATAACTGCAGGGCATGACAATAAGGATTGCCTGCAAGTGGTAAAAAGAAGATTTTTTTGGCTCACATGGCTCAGTTCCTGCTCATCTCTTTGAGAGGTGCCCATGTGTGGTGCCGATCCGGAGCTCACAAGAAAATGGCAGTGGGTAAAAACAAAGTTTATGAGCTGAAGCGTGAGCAAGCATTTCAATTATCCTCGAAACAGGAATTTAGTTGGGCGGCGTTAGAGAATGTGGGCGAAATTCTCAGCTGTGTATTGTGCAGTTTTCCTGAGTTTGAGAGCAAGGTGGATAAAATGAGGATGTTCTGCAGGATCTCACGTGCATGGCAGCTAAGAGCGCTAACATATGAATCCTGCTGGTTATATTAATGGTTTTAAAATATCGCTTTTATAAAACATTGCCAACAATTAAAAGAAACTAACAATTAGTTGACACTAACGCTTAAGGAGATGACTAATTGTGCCTGTCTTAATTTTTTTTCTTCTTTTTTTAAGGATGAACTAGATATGACGAGTACTTTTGTGACTAAAGCTGCCCTTATAGCCAGACGGAAACTGGAGAAGAAGCCCAAGCCTGAGAGGAAGGAGAAAAAGAAGGCCCCGGTTAGAGAGGCACCTGAAACCACCCCTGACAAACCTAATAAAGACCCACAGGTTGAAAAGAAGGTGACGTATATTCACAACAGAAATGACAGATCAGTAGTAGTCCAGTGACTACAGACTGACAGTAATACAGCAATAATTGCTTGGACTTTGCCTTGTGGTGTATGACATGAGGTTTCTCATCTCTCTGAACAGGACTCTGCGGCTCCTAGCAGCGCCATTTTTGAAGATAATTTAAAAATAAGTACTGACCTTGCAAGTAAGTTTTTTTTTTAAATTCCCCTGTCTCATGTACAAAAACTCGCAGATCAGTTAATTATGATTTATTAGTAAATATTAATTCATGTGTAAATTATTAATAAGATTTTACTTTTCTCTGTTTTTCTACAGCTCTTGGAAATCAGTGTGCAAGTGTTGGAGACTATAGTAGGGCTGTGAAGTATTTCACAGATGCAATTAAATACAACCCTACAGAGTTTAAGTAAGAACATGCTTCTTTACTTACTTTAAAGTAAACTTAAAGAAAATTGACAGATTGTGCTCACACCACTGCTGCTACGTTTTAACAGTTATTTCTGTTGCAGGTTGTTTGGCAATCGTTCTTTCTGTTTTGAGAAGATGCAAGAATATGTGAAGGCGCTGGCTGACGCAGAGTTGTCTCTCAGCATGTGTCCTGGCTGGGTTAAAGGGATGTTTAGGAAGGGCAGAGCCTTGGCAGGTCTGAAGGTAAATGGGCCAATTGAATCTGCACCACCTATATTTGCCCTGTAGTCAAGTCACATTGGGTTAAGAGTAAATAATCTTAAGTACTCCAGCATGCACACTATTTTGCAGCAGCATTACCTGATTTCAAGCAGCGTCTAGCTCACTTATAGGAAACAGAGGATACAGACATTTGCTCACAGTGCTTGAGCTTATTCACTTGCAAATATGACGCCATATTGAGATTGCTTTTGTCTTACATATTTATATTACATATAAATCAAAGTGATTGTACCTCAACACCCCTAAATATGATCCATATTTTATCGTATAGGCATTTTACCCAAATGTTTTGGATCAACCTCGCACTAATAGCAATATAAAAAGTTTTAACCATACCCATGTACCACTTTTTTGCCTCTTAAAACAGTAATTTAAATCAGCATCACTATATTAGTAAACCTGTAAACAAGGCAACATAAATTGGCACTTGTCCATTTAACTGTTGGCACTAACACACATAAATTTAAAACAAAATTATTTAAATATTAAAATAGTGCTTTTATATTACTTTCAAAATATTCCTGACTGCCACATTGGTTCTAATCAACACAGATGTTGACAGTGATGAACTTGTTAGCTTTAAAGATATTTCAAGACAACGACCCTTCCAGGTCATTTTGACCCACTTATGCAACTAAGGGCCAAGAATGTGCTCGTGCACATTCACAGCATTGAACCCTTCGTGTGGACGTCAGACAAGCAGACATGCATAAATCATTTTTTAAAAGGAGTCCAACTGGGAAATAGTCACATCATCAGTGTCGGTGTTTATCAAGCTTTTTCCCCGTTAAGATTTCTTGAGACTTTTGTTATTTATATGTTATGACATTTATGAGACTAGAACAGTTGAAAGAGTTTCTGTTACAGCTTGTGTGGGGTTTTATAGCTGTAACTAATTCCTAAACTGAAGTAATTTTTCATTATTTTGTTTACTCTCAGTATTTCAGGTTGGATTGACTTGAACGCTTTGGCCTTGTTGTGACCCCACTGAATTAATTCAAAGTGTCATTGAGCTGCGGAGGCTTACATTATTTACTCAGACTTGTTTTGACTAGCTGTTGCTGTAAACATTAATAACTGGGCTGATTAGTCCAATAGCATGACAGTCAATGAGCCTGAACTTTGATTTAGTCCTGAGGTTGCGAGTAGCAAAGCTCATCCTTTTCTCTCTCTCTCTGTCTCTCCCTTGTTTCTCCAGAGATACGAGGAAGCTGCCGAGGCTTTCAGGGAGGTTCTAAAACTGAACAGCTCGTGTGCTGAAGCCGCCCAGGAACTCATGCGGGTGCAGATAACACAACTAATGGTGTGTAGAAAGAACAATTTGGAGAGGTAGCCGGTGTCATTTAGGGGCGTAAATCACAAATTTCACCCCGATAGGATCACAAAGTCTGCCACGATTCAATTCAGGGGCCTGTGACTGATATGAGATAATATCATATGCCTGTGTTACACAGTCAGTTACAGATGAACCTGTCACTCCTTTCTTTTCTGTTTCTGGCCATAAAAGAAAAAAAACAACACATAAATAATTGTAACCTATAGTTTACTTTAACTTGTCTCCACTACAACACAGAAAACATGGCTTAGTATCAAAATAACTGGTCACTGTTTGTCACTGTTAATCATTCTCTGAAGTTGTTTTAACCTTAACTTTTGTGTTTTGTTTCAGGGGTATGGTTTCACTCGGGAGCAGAGCTCAAATGCTTTAATTATTCACGGAACTGTAGAAAAAGCAGTAGAGGTCCTGTCCAAATTAAACCCCCGACCGGGTGAGTGTCTGATGCAAGGAACCATTTAAATTTAATCCATGATATTAAAAACACAGACAGACAGACAGAGGAAATGAAATTGCTTACCTGTCTAAAATACATTTCCTGATAGCCCGAAAAGGAATGGGTTGCTTAATACTGCGGGTGTCTGTTTGTACACCACACCAATTTTAAACACTTGTCTTTGTGTTTAGGAGCTGTTCTAAATGGTATGCGCCCACTGGCTCAAGTAGCGAATGTCAGCGGAGTCTCTCCCATCCTTTCAGCCAACACCAACCCTGCTGCTGCTCCTCCTCAGTCTCACGATGCACTGAAAACACCACTTACGAACAAACCTTTAGGCCCCGTCCAGAATATGTCAAATGTCAAGGCTCAACCAAAGCCCAACCCTAATCAGGCCATGAAGACCACTAATGAAGACAGTCAGCCTCCACAGTGAGTATAGATCCAGTCACTCTGCATTGTTTGCATTCAAAAATGACTTAAATAAAAGCTTACCAGTATAGTTTGAATGTTATATGACCGTGTCTCACACACCTGTCAGGTGTATGAATTATGTTGGGGAAGTGCTCACTTAACACATTTGTGAACAAAATTTGATATATGTGTGTATAAATGTAGAGTGAGAGATTGAGCTGAGGTAAATAGATGGATAGAAGCATCTGGTACTGACAGTTCATAGCTTTGTGGGAAAACTTTTTGTTTTTAATGTGCATAAGAAAGACAGACTTGCAGGTTTTGCAGAGCTTTTAATTAATGTTCCGCTATCTTGCACATGGAGTCTTAAACAACTCACCCTAAAATAAAAAAAAATGCATATACACATGTAGTTGCAGAGTTTTGGAGGTACTGGCTATAGAGATGTCTGCCTTCTCTCCAGTGTAATGGGACTGTATGGCACTCGGCTTGTGGTGCTCAAAGCACCAAAAAGATGCGTTCAGAAAACTCAAAACCAAGTGTCTCTTGCCTAGAATCATGACCTGGTTTCTCAAGATAATCCACAGGCCTCGCTGTGAACTGTTCAGTGTAGGAATTGCTTTCTTTCAGCAGTTGAATCTGCTGGAATTACTTTCTTTCTACTAGAAAGAAAGTAATTCCTACGTGAAACTGCTCACAACAAGGTCTGTTAATTATCTTGAGTAACCGGGTCACGATTTTTGGAAGGAGACACTGCTTTTTTTCTTATGCTTTGAGCACCACAAGCCAAGTGCCATTTAGTCCCATTATATTAGAGAGAAGGCAGACATCAAACACACAATCCATCAATAATGTACAGCTGTACAGAAAACAGATCCAGTTTGTTAGTTGTATGATACTTGGGGTCGTCGGGGCTTTGATCTGGTGTGGTATAATGCTTGCAGCGTTTTTGCTTCTCCCGTATGAAGGGTAAAGTGTCTGTATGTGGGGGGGACTGGATGATACTTGTATTGGACAAGCTCAATTAAATCCTCTACAGACTGTTAACTTAGGGTTATTGGTGTTGCTTCTTGTCTAATTAAATAGTATATTGTAAGAGAGCAGAAAATCATTGAATGCTTTCATGCAGTTCAAACTTTGTGTGATGACTGATGGTGTTTTTTATCTACAAACTTAACAATTAGGATATCTGCATAGGTTGTGTCACATAATCTGTCACCTTAATTTTCTATTGAACGTGTTCGATTAATCAGTGTTTTCTCTCAACAGGGAGCTGTTTCCAATATGGGTGGGAAACTTGTTTTGCCCAGTCAACGAGACGATGATAACTAACCTGTTTAGCAAGTAAGAAAATGTTGGTTCTTATTATTTATTCAAACAGTTTGACCTTTGTAGTGAGTAGTTAATTACACTGTTCTTCTCTTGCAGGGTCGGGAACGTCTATAGCGTGAAGGTTCTGACTTACAAAAGATGTGCCTTTGTAAACTTCACGAAACAAGAGTATTGTGAAGAGGCCATCAGACGTTTTAATGTAAGTAGTTAAACTAAAAGATCAAAGACTTCTTCAAAGCACACATAAGTTTCATTTCACCTGACCATACAGAGATGCTGATTAAACAGCGTGTTTATTGCACGGGTGTGCCTTGGGCAAAGTCATGACCCGCCCTACTCTACCTCTGCCTCTGTCTGACCTTTTATTACGACCAGTCCAAGGTACACCCGTGTCATAATCCTGCCGTTTAATCACACACCTGTCAGGTCGATGGATTATCTTGGCAAAGTAGACATGCTCACTAACAAATTGGTGAGCAAAATTTGAGAGATAACCCTTTTGTGCTCACAGAACAAATGTTTTTTTGTCAACCCCAGATGAATGGGAGCAAAATCAAAAGCATTTATATTTTTGTTGAGTGTATGCTGTTACTACAGACTACCTACTTCACCTACTTTTGTCTGTGCGAGTGTGTGAGTGTATGTATTTGTGGCTGACCATGAACTGAGTTTTAAATGTCTTCAGTCTGAAGCCCCTGAAGGGCTCTGGTAAGATATTGCCACTTACTTGTTCAACCAAGCAAGTTTGTCTCTTCTTTCAGCTGCAAATACCGACTATATTAGTTCTCATGAGCCTTAATAATACAAACAAATGATTGGACCCTCTTCTGTATATGTACACACACAACAGGGAGTACATCTCTGCTTAAGGCCAACTGATATTTACTCCTCCCATAAAATTATCTTTCTCTGTTCTTTTCTTCAGGGCTTTGAACTGAACGGCATCAAGATTGCAGTGAGATATCCGGACAGGATTCCTCGAGGCATGGGCATTTCCAAATCTGCCCTCAAAGCTGATAACCTGCAGGATGAGAATGTGGGGTGAGTGCTTTGACATTGGTCTGATACCGCTCTCTGTGCAGTATGTACAGTGCTGAGGTTTGAGACATGGTTGGCTTAACTTGTCATAGCATAAAGCCTGGCTCTCTGTTAAGTTAGTGAGTTATGTTCTGAAACTAATTCTCGAAAACTTTTTTTATCCATCTGCCCAGCACTTTTATGCAGTGTTTATCGGCTGGTTGTCTTGCAAGCTTACAGTGATACGACTGCAGGAAGTCGCTATGCTTGGCTGCTCTTTACTGAGCAATAGACCAGACTGTTCTATACTATTAAAAGCACATTTTTTTCTGTCTTAGACAGAGCCTGGCCAGCTGTTTCCATCTGTTTCCAGTCTTTATGCTTAGTCAGTCACATTCTGGGTACAGCAAAGATTGAGGGGTATCAATCTTTTCATTTAACTCGAGGCAGTAAAGTGAAGTTAGAGAAGGCTAAATAATGGGAACACACCCCTCTGTGTAATGCAGTACAGTTAAACACTATCACAAACTACATCCTCCAAAATGATCACAAAGTTGAATCGACTCTCTGAAGGTTTGAACAATATAACCTCTGTGAAGGGAGGATTTCTAACAGGACTGTTGTGTTGGGGTGTGCTCACACCTGACCTGTTTGCCTTGTTGGTACAGTTTGTCTTGGCTGGTGTGAAGCCTGTCAATTGAATTCTCATACAGACCAAACAACTGAACAGAGACCGCCTGAAGAGGAGGTTCTCGGTCTGCTTTCAAACGGCCTCTGGTGCCGTGCGTTTGTAACGTCAAATGAGACGGACCGCTCAGTATTTTTTGATAAATGTGGGCATCAGTTTGAATCATTTGGTAACCATGGTAACACATGCACATCACCATGGGGGCTTTCCCTTATCAATTAAACTAACTGTCAAGAGCAGTCACCACTGCAGTCTGTGTTTGAACTATCCCTTTAATGTTTACAGGGTTGTATGAGGTACTTATACATATGCATTGTATTATCCACAGTAGATGCTGGTTGACAGTACAAGCAGTGTATTGCTGCAAAATGTATTTTAGCCACCTAATAAAGACCCTCTTAAAAGGCTGTCTGACAGCAAGGCAAAAGGGTGAAAATATTCAAAGTATCGTGTACAATTAAATTGATAGACACTTTTTTCAGACAGGCCTTTTTTTTTAAGTGTCTAAAATACATTTTGCTGCGCAACAGGGGAAGGCTGCATGACACCATGCAGTAGTTAACACACTGACTATCAATAAGTACCTCATACAACCCCACTTTAAACAGTACAAACTATCCCTTTAAGCAGTTCATTAAGTTTGTGACAGCGGTTTTAAATTAATACCCCTGGAATATTGCTCCACAGGGCGCCTCTCTTTCAGCTCGTCTCTGCAGGTTTGTCCTTACTCATAACATGCAGTTGATTTATAGTTTATAACATTAATTATACTTATGAGTCCCTGCACTCAACTGCTGACGAGCATATGTGTTACCATGGTTAGCACATAATTTACAGAAATATGCACATCACTTAAACAGATGAATTACAAAATTTGTGAGTAGTTCAGCATTGGAAATCATATCTATGAACAGCAAGTGAAAGCAAACGGTATCGGTCCAGTTGTTTGGTCCACCCCAGAGTGTGATTGACCGTTTTCATAGCAGCCAAAACCTGGCAAGGGTTCATTTTATCAGTGTGAAAAGCACCCTTTTGTGTACCTGATAAACTGACAACTAACTGTAAACATTGAATCAACTGGTTACAGGCAAAGTGATTACGGAGACGGGAGAAATGCAGCTGGAAGCCGAAGACCTGCTCGTCCTTATAGACCCGTCCCCGACCACAGAGGCAACTACAAGTATTGAAAGGAAACAAGAGGCCTCTGAGCTGCCCCGGGGGCCGACTGTCCTTCTCAATAAAAGCATAATCAATACGAATTTATCAGCAGTATCTATGGCTCTGCTTAGTATTCTTATATTTTTAGTGGACCACTGAAGCCAATGCTTATTTGGTAGAATGTTTTTAAGAAGGATCATAGTATTAGTCTGAAAATGACACCCACTGATCTGAAAAATTGAATCTTATAGATTAGATATAGATATATATTTTTTATTTTTTACCTAAATTAAATCCTCAAAATATGAGGGTTTTGTTTCTTATGATTCCAAGTATGAACAACAAAAAAACTTCTTCATGCCAAGATTCTTAAAGCTGGACCAATATAGAGGCTATTATAAGTTGATATTGGTATTATAAATGTCAGTATACAGAAAAAAATCACAATTTCTAATATATATTACATACATACACATACATATTTCACTAGAATTTTCACTTAAACTGAGAACGTCATCCAGCAGACTATGGCAATTGTAGAGTAGTAAAAATACTTAGTTTTTTTTCTGTTTGTTTGTTTGTTTTTTACATTTGATAAAGTGCATAGATTTTGTTTCAACATGGGGGGGAGGGGCTTTAAATTTAATTAAATATTTAATTTCCTGCATTCTGATGATTTTATTTTAATGCACCATTTTGTGCCTCTCTGCATAAATTTAAAGTGAGAATATCCTAAACATTGAGGGGGACGATCTGTGCCTATGGTTCACATACAGACATACATCATTATCGGTATACTTGTATAATTACTGCTGTACTTCAGAGTGATGCTGACATTATTTACACATTGTGAACTTTGAGAGAAGGTATTACAAGAACCCCACATTTGTGGTTTGAATCTAAATTCTCTGTATTCAGAATCTATAACCGTAATCATTACTATTCAGTATACTTTTATTGAAAGTTCCAAACGTATTTTGATGCATACTTGATTGCTGTTTACTCGCTCATCGCTTCCATAACATGGCTTTAAAATATCAGTTCTTCAGCAGTTGTTGATCACCATGTGGCATATCTTATGTTATTTTAGTCAGACACGCTCATTAATTATGGAATTTGTGTCCTTCTTTCAAGAATTAAAGATTCTTATATATTCTGAGTTTCTGTCTCATTATTTAAACATGATCTTCAACCACTAGAGGGCCCAGAATATAGATGGGCTGTTGACTATGAGTTGTGTACCCGTTTTCCTTAAAGGACAGAAAACGAACAGGGCATGTGGCAGCATCCAATTACATTTAGTCTAAAAAGCAGATGAAGATAGCTGAGAATGTTTGGGTAGCTCAGCATGGTATACCAGAAAAAGTCTAATTTTGATGTGATATTATGTGCCACATGAGCATAATATAAAGTGAATTAATAAAATGGGCTGTAAGATTTTAGATTAAAGCAGCACCCACCTTGAGGGTACTTAACATTTTAGTTTGATGTACTCGTGGTGCATATTTCTGAACAGAATTAGAATTAATTTAATTATGGCAGACTAATTGAACTACACTAGACCTGAAGCTTTCAAGGTCCCTGGGGACGTTTGCCCTCTGTCCAGGCAGTAATCCAGCTTTGAACTCGAGTTGATTGAATTTTCTAAACATGATCTTGAGCTCTACAAGCCAATAGATGGCAGCACAAGCCAAGTAATGGATCTGGACTTAACGGGTGACTTGGAGAATTCTCTAAATATGCATTGCTGTGTGAACAATAATTCCTTAATGATGGAAACTTCCCGTTACATTATAACTTTCTGATTATATAGAAATGATAAACATACTGTTATGGTCCACTGAGATGAAGGTGTTGTGGCACACTTGTTCTGCAGCACCTGGAACAACAGCACAGGCGGTTTGATGTACAGTTTCTTCAGCTTAATGTGAAACTGAAGTAATGAACAGTAGCGCTGGCTAATACTCTACTCTATAGGTTTGTGTACTTTGTGCTAATGACATTTCCCTGCAGCCTCAATTTCAATAAAGTTCACTTCATTATGTGGGCGACTGTACATAGCCTGCATTATCTAGCAGCAGTAAGGACACAGAAGTGTTTCTAATTGGTAGATAATACATAATGTTTTACGCAGGGGCACATCTGTACAACATTTATTGCCTAGAAAGCGAGATAAGATGGATTCCTGACATTTCTGCCTGGATCATATTGAATATATATATCTGTTTGTGCAGCCTCTGATGATGCAACACAAACCATGAGGCAACCTGAGGGGTGAGAGTGATATCAAAGTACGAAAGGACACGAGTCTGGCATCAAAACACTGTGGATACACCTTAAAACCATACCTCACCTCACCCTGAAAAGACTGTCTTCTACAGCTGCAGATAACAGTCCTGACTTTATGAAAACACCAAATAAACCTACAGAACTGTATGTATTTAATCCCCCTCAGTCCCTGAAGATGTAACCTTGGTGTTTATGTTAAAGTGAGATCTTGAGGTCACAGTGAAGCATTTTTTATATACTGACCCTGACACAAATAAGTCTTTACAAAAACAAGGCTAAAGCACTCATGTTCTGTGAGGTGAAATTACTGTCTTTGCCAAAGGAGTCTGGTGGCATTGGAGAGAGCAACATTAGACAAATATAACAGCTGTTCCCCACCAGAAAAGGCTGTCTGTCTGCAAGGTGAAGTGAAAATATTTGCTTCTGCTTCTCCATACTGGTGGCATGCTGAACACCATCTTCAGCAAAGAATACACCGACTATAGATTAAATACCTCGTACAACCCCCCAAAAAAAATCTGAACTCTGCCTTTAACCAGAGGAGCTACGGAGATGTAAACTGAAACGAATGAGTGACTGAATGTGACCCCGTTAACACCAACTTGTTTGCCTTTACAACTCACCTAATTAACGCTGGAAAAAAACAGGTTGTTCTGCATATTTGCATGACTTGTGGGCTTTTTAGAAACTAGCATCAAACCTCCAAACTAATAATTCACTCCCCTCCACTGGCAAAAATACACAAACTCCATATTAACCAAGTAGGATGACAGGTAAAAGGTGGTGTAGACTTGCAAAAATTCAATAATCAGTTCACATTTGGGAGTTGAATGTTTTTGCTGCTGGCTAAAGACCTCCATTTTTGCATTTCTGATCCTGCTGAAACATTCATTCGGTTCCAACAGGCACCAGATGCTGAAGACCTCAGAGATCGTGGCTGTTTTGGATTCATGCCTTTTTATGCAAACTGTTCTAAAAACTGAATGTGGATGATGTTTGGTTCTGATCCTGGTTGTGCCCAGGCCGAATTATGTATTTAAATTGTTCTGAGAGATGGAGACAAGTTTGACATGATGCTCCATGTGACCAGATCTCAGTGGGATCATCAGATGAGATGAGCAGGGCAACTAACAATTATTTTCTTTTTTCTCTCTCTCTCAATCAATCAGTTAATTAATCCTGTCACAATCTCGTCAGTGGAAGAATATTTATTTTTCGTGCCTTTTCCTGTCTTTCCTGTAATGTTTATTTTCATTATTTATTAATCGGTTGATCATTTTCTCGATTAATCGGTTAGTTGTTTGGTCCATGAAATGTCAGAAAACGGTGAAAAATATTGATCAGTGTTTTCCAAAGTCCAAGAACACGTCCTCAAATGTCTCATTTTGTCCCAAACCCGAAGATATACAGTTTACTGTCAGAGTGGAGTAAAGAAACCAGAAAATATTCACATTTAAGAAGCTGAAATCACAGAATTTGGACTTTTTTCACTTTAAAATTACTCAAAACAATTAATCACTTATCAAAATAATTAGTGATTAAGTTAGCAATCGATTATTACTTGCTTAATTGCTTAATCGTCGCAGCTCTAAGAGCATTTAGTAGGTAATGTGTCGTATTTATGATCTTATCTGAGTTGAGTTTTGCGTGTAAACCACATTTACACCTGTTATTAAAATGCAACAAGAAGCACGTTAATGTAAGTGTGTCCTGATCAGAATGTGATCAGATCCACCTGATCACATCAGGAAGTAGTCTGACTCACACTGTGTTCGGATCTTAGGAAAGTACGAACGAAATTCGTACAAGGCGCTGCTATCTGTACACAACACAACATTCAGTGGTTCAAATTTAGAGAGTGAGAAGGCAGAAAGAACACGCTTCTTATTAGTGATTATACATCTACTCTCTACCATGAAAGGGCCAAAGGATGCGTAATTCCACAGAACTACATGAAAAAGGAACGGGAAATTAATGATAAAGGCGACATTAGGAAATAACTCTGTGAGACAGTGTGCACTCTTCTGTGCAGCTGATCTGCTGTTAATAAGGCATAATTTATCTAGTCACAGAGCAGCCTACATGCCAGTACTGCAGCACTCTGGGACCAACTGACACGATATTTTTTAACACACAAAAAAAGGGAATAATTTAATGTATTACATTTGCCAAATTTATCAGAGGGGATAACAAAAATCAAGAATTTGTCATATAGAGCATTTCACAAACTTAATAAAGTTTTCCCTTAACTCAGCAACTCACAAAACAAAAACTTTTTCAAAGCAGCGACAAGCACTTCTGGAGAAAGTCGACTGTCGAGTCTCGTTCCCAGTGGTCAAGTACAGACGCTTTGTTCGGTGGTTTGGGTCGAGCTTTAACGGAGTCTGGGGCTGATTTGCTGCCACCTCAAATTACAAACAAAGGATTAAGAGAAAAATACCAGGTGTAAACGCAAAGGCAAGATCAGATCGTTTATTATCCGGATACAGATCCCATTTTAATACCACGTGTAAATGGGGCGTTTACTTTAGTTCAGCTTCACCAAAGTGACACAGTAACGCGAACAAACTAACCGATTGAGGCAGCGGAAGACCAGCAGCTCCCGTGTTCTGCGAGGTAAAATTACAGATTTTGCTGAAGGAGTCTGGTTACTTTGGGGACAGCCTCACACAACCCCACTTTAAAAAAATCTGAACTCTCCCTTTTAGAGTAGACTTATAAGTAGCCTATTCCAAAGAAACAGATCAGTTGGCTTCACATGTTTGTAGCTCTTGATCAGCTGTCCTGCTGCTACACAGCCACTCCACATGTTCTTTTGGAAGATGAGATTAAAATACAACAGCTACAGCAGTCGTTGCAACTGATCTGGCTTTTTGATGGCAACTTTGGGCTTAATTAGAGCCAGAAAACTTGTGATGTGCACCCGGCTGTGACTCTGCAGCAGCAGGCTCCGATAATATCCGCTCTTAACCCCGAGTCTTAAACACTCTCCTCGGGCCGGTTCTGCTCACATCGCCTGTGGCCATGGGAAGCCTGAATAATGTTCCTGCCTGCACCAGGTGAAACACCGAAGCATTGCTCTTGCATGAGATGCACGTCAACATTACAGGGAAAGAGGGGATAATGAAATATAGCAGGTGATAGCATCTGTAGAAAGTAGTCATTTCCTCTCCTTTTTCAATGTGACACTGAGTGCTGCACTGAGTGGTGTTCTCGCTTCCCGAGGTCGCAATAAGGTGCAAGACTGTTAAAAAACACAAGTGACTTTGTGTCTGTTCTCCTTGTCAAATTTTATCTGGAATCTCCTTGTTTTATCTTTATAAGTTAAAACACAGTAACGCTCTGTAATGTGTTGATTCTATCATGCTTCATTTAACTGTCATACCAGCAATGAAAGGCTCAGTTCAGAGCTGATATGATTAGTAAATGACAGAACATTAAATATTTAGATAATCAGCATCTTGTAGTGTGCAATTTCTTCAGCATAAATGCAGATTTCTGCTTGCAGATTTCCAGATGTGAATATTTGCTGGTTTTCTTCTACGGTGTTAAACTACATATCTTTGGGTTTTCAGCTGTTTTCTGCTCGACAGCTTGGTAAGATTCTAAGGTCAGTGGGCCCATTTCAATGAGAACAAGCCTCCAGACTCTTGTTTAGCATGTCTTATCTGTTTAATTCAAGTGGCAACCCTCCAGGGCTAAAAAATGAAACCACTGTGG
>JAJHUR010086436.1:0-23389 GCA_027495735.1 Lutjanus campechanus
AAGAGACAGGTGTGTGTGTGTGTGTGTGTGTGTGTGTGTGTGTGTGTGTGTGTGTGTGTGTGTGTGTGTGTGTGTGTGTGCAGCGACTGTGTGCTAAGAATGGCAGGATAAACAGAGTGTGGTCAGACGGCTGCCCACGGGACAGAAGTTGAGCCTTTGAAGTGTTTATTATGCAGCAGATCAACCATCACTGAGTCTCTCCTGAATATGAATGTGTGTGTCTGGACCTCACTGTGTTCATGTATGCGTCCATCCTTCCTTCTTCATTCCATTTATTTTCCATTTTACAATTTAGCTTGAATATTCACATGTAGCTGGTTGTATTTAAGGGTACGTATTTTTCAACCTGGACCCTGTTTTTCCATGATTTTGGGTGTAAGTGACTAAAGGGGATAACAACTTTTGAAATGGCTCCAGTGTTGAGGGAGAGCACTGCAGCAAGCAAGCAAGCTGTAATTCTTATGGACAATTGCAAACAGTCAAAGTATTTTTTTGTTTTTAAACTTTTATATTGTTAATGGAAATTTGCTTTAACAGTTAACAGTTGAGTGTCTTTGTCATCTGTACATGTTGTCATGGCATGTAACAGCCACTGGGGGACAGAGAGGCTTACTGTGACTGAAGGAATTAATGTTGAGTGTTTGCTTATCAAGTGTTAAACATGATAGACAGATGGTTTATCCAATCACTTACAAAGTGGTTTTTTGAAAGTGCGTGCCCTAAGTTTCTATGGATGACTTTCCAGATGGTTCTGTGTAAACCCATGCACTTGAACTGTACAGCCAGAATTAAAATGACATCTGTATTATCTTATTGATTTGGGATATGATTTTATTTCATTTATTTCAATGTTATTTAAAGGATGAGCCAAAGTATTAACTTTTATTATTCCATGATTCTGTAACATCTCAAGACTCTGGCTGTCCTGAATCAGGGGATCTGAGCCCCTCTAACAGGTCCCAAGATAAATTCAGTGGTTCAAAAGATTATCAGTGAAAATGCAGAGAATATGTACATATCTCTAAGACAAAATTAAAAACTTTACTTGCCTCATTTCATCTCTCTAAAAGTCCTTAAAATGAAACAGAGACAGAAGGCGTGGAAAGTTCTTCCATTTTAAGGGGTCTGAGGGGAAAAATGTTTGGAACTACTGGTTTAAATAAAGATGAGGTTTGACAAAACTGTTAAAATCACATCATTTGTAGAAGAAACTGGGAGACGAGGTTCCATGAGAGAAAATTACATGTATATTCTTCTCTTACAAAAATTCAAACTTGCTGCTGCTTTGCTGCCCTTGATGGTTTTATCCTTCACCTAATTTGTTCAAGAACACAAAATCCCACAAGTGACATGAGAAGACTTTGTACTTTATCTTCAAGCTGTGAAAGCGACTCCATCATTTTGAAAGTGTCATTGCCGTTGTCACCCGAATGATCACATTATATAATGAAACGTTTTCCCTCCTGACACTTCCTCATCTGTCTTTCCTTTATTCTTATAGGAGTCATTATATAACTGCTGTGTTCCCTGTCTCTTTGAACTCTTGTCTCTTAGCTGTCACAAGCGCTTAAAATGAGGCCAGAGGTACATTTGAAGCTCCTCTATTTTCACACACACACACACCCAGACACGCACGCACCCTCACGCACCTCTATTTCTGTGTATGAGACAAAGCTAGTCTTTGCTTCACTTTATTTCATCAAAAGATGTAATTTGTGGTAATATATAACCAAAAAAAGTAAGATAACTGTCACAACTCATGACCCAAATGCAGATAAAGCAGGTGGGCTGGATGATTTCAGTGATTTACTGAAAGAGAAAGGCTTACAGGCATGTGGGTCCAGGTCCAGGTTAAGGTTCAGGTTTGTGTAGCGGAAGCTCAAAAGCAAAAACACAGGGCAAAGATAGCAACATTGCAACAAAGTACTTGTGGAAATGAAATAGTGTACAGTATGTACACTCAACAAAAACATAAAAACAACAGTTGTTTTTTTTTGCTCTAATATTTAATGAATTGAAGATGAAAAAAATCACACTTTTTCTATGCATAAAAGGATTAATTCTCAAAATTTGTTAAAAATCTCTGTAAATGAGCACTTCTCCAAGATAATCTGTCCGTCTGACAGATGTGGCAGAGATGATGTTTGAACAGCATGATTATGATAAAGGGATACCTTGGACTGGTCATAGTTAAGAGCTACTCTATAATGTGCAGTTTTATCTTTTAAAAAGATGTTTATTAGGCTATTAATTATGGCTATTTGACATAAAGCTACAGATACCAAATGTTTTTGCACCCCAGGGCTATTTAGGCAGCTAGCTCCATACCTAACTCAGCTAAATGAGCTAACTAGCTAACGCCAGCTACAGATAACAACAGGGAGCCTACGTTAGCAACAAGTAAACCACCCAAGTCCAAATGGGCAATAAAGTACTACTAGGCAAAGTCATGGCCCCCCTATTCTAGAATATATTTGAACAATAACGGTAACATTTCACAATATTACAGGTTATTTAAAGACTGAAAATTACAACCAACAGCTCTGAATCCTTCCCTCTTTTGACCTGTGACAAAGCTTCCTTTTGTGGTGTGGTTGTGTGCTTGATGAGCTGCAGGTGGGCTGATGTGATTGGCTGACATGAGTGCTATTGGCTATTGGAAATAATAAGACCAAAACACTTTCATGAGACATCGTATAGTGTGAATCAGGATGGCATATAAGTTGTCTGTCACACAATGTCATTGTTGCACTGGTTACTGAGACGCTTTTTTTTTTATTGCAGACAAATACATTTAGCTCAAGTCCACCTGTAAGAAGAGAACACCTGTTCAAATACCGATCTAAAAGGGAGACAGACCACGAATAGATCAGTTCTGTCAGTGAGAATGAGCTGAGTATTTTCTGTCATCTGTGGTGGACCGTCCGATCTGGAGCAAGTACAACGGCAGAAGCTCAAAGTGAAGTTATTTTAACAGACCAAACATTTTGCTCAATGTCTACAGACTGATGTTTGAATCCTTCATTTAACTGATGCAACTCTCCTTTACTCATATTGGCTCTTTATTTCCTTTACATTCATGTTGAGAGGAGTTTGGAATTGATGATGACAAATTGGTGCATAAAAATTCACTAGAATGCAGGAAATAAAATGAAAAAAAAATAAATGGGGGAGGACCCCAAGACTTGTGTCACCAGGCCTAGGGTCATTGGCAAGGTGTCCCTTATTTTTTTACACTGAAGTTGGCAACCCTACTGAGGATGTAAGCAGGTTGCAACCAGTTCTTGCAGCTCCTCTTCTAACATGCCAGCTCACTGATTGCGTGATATACAAGTTGTAGGATATCTGTCAGTCTGGGACGTAAATAGGAGATGTTTTGGGGGGAAGCCTTTGAGGTAGGGTACATGATTTATATCATGTTTTTAGAGCATAAGCACATGTTTCTTCAGTTGATTTAAACCCATACAATTGTTTTGAGGTATAATCAAAATAAAGCTTAATTTAGGAAGATATATTCTTTAAAGGCTGTTATTCTTGGAGGTAGAAAATGAGAAATGTCACATTTTCTGTACTGTGCCAGGAAGTTCTTTTTGTACCTTACTTTAGTTGTTTTGAATTAAAGAAATTTTGATTGAGGTTTTGTCTTATTTGAATCATACACAACTCTTCAGCAATCCAGCAAGATGGAGCAGGAACAGTGGCACCTGCGATGCTGTGCTCAAGCTCCAAATGTTCAACTATAGCATCCCTATGAGGATATGCAAGGCATTACATCATTAGAGAAACAGTCTTTCAACAGAGCGCTGAAGATGTTAACAGATGACATGCAATAAACTTCATGCAGTAAAATAGAGTCCTGACAGACTGACTTTCAAGAGCTGAAGGGCAGGAAGTTTAATGAAAATCTGGTTTTAGGGCTGTGATCACATCTATAAAATCTATGAGACAGAGAGAATGTGAGTGCATTTTCTAATTATCACCATCTACTGTATCTTTGCATAAATACATAAATCTACACAGCATTAGCTCAGCATGACTCAGAAAACTATAAATATGCACATTTACATGCAGCTCTGACATGAAAAATCTTTGCAGGACCTCCATGTTCCTGAATCTTAGTGAACCTTTGCGGGTCTCACTGGGATCAGTTTAAACAACCAAACCCGTGGGACGAACAAGCAATTTTTATGCTTTTACCAGAAACATGGGAGTCTTTGATCCACTGTTTTCAAAGCCTGGCTCACAAGGCTTGCGACTGCATCTTGGCGAAGGCCTGAGGAGCGCTGCCAAACACACGGGCCACTGAACTGCCGAGGGATTTGAATAAATGTTTCTGGAATCACTGCATCCTTGTGTCCTTGTTAAATGAATTAAAAGGAGATGATACGGTAGCGCTGCTTGTTTTGGATGTATGATGCAGGGAAAGAACCGAGGACCATAGATAGAAAAGGTTTAGAGTCGCTCTTGGTTGTGCAAATGAAAAGGCAATTAATGTTGCTGGATGAAAATGGTGGATCTGAATTGAATATTCTATTTTCTCACAGATGCCCATTTATTTATGAATTCAAAAGAGCAGAGAGAATGTTTTTTTTTCTTCATGAGTCATTACAGTTGCTCAAATCATAATGACCATAAAAGATTTATTTTCAGATTAAACAAAGGGGGAAAATGTGGCAGCTAGGGACAGTAGTTATCATTGAGGACACTCATGATTTTTCTTCCAAGAGATTTGAGTTTTTAGCAACCTCAGTGTGGTTGGTCTATATTTTAGTATTTTTACAGTCAATCGACAAATCACCTCAGAGTAGCAGACCACATAACCAAGCAAAATGTCATCTTGCTGTGTTGCTGGGTGCCAGAATCAAATTACCTTGTGAGGCAGCTGGATTCGCGAGAGCGTGCTACAATCTTTCCTGACATAAAACAAGTTTGTGACTCCACATTTGGGTAATTTTAATGTTGCAAATAAAGCTAAATGTGCACATGCTCTGTTTTAAGCAAAATGAGCACATTTCAAAGGTTCAAAAGGTTAGAATCAAATCTAATGACCACATCCAGTTGGACTAAAATGACCAGTTCTGTCTGTGGGATCTCCCCTCAGTCAGTTATCAAGATAACAGATGCTGGAAATCAAAGGTTTTCTTTAAAGCAACTTGAAATGATGAAGAAAAGGAGCTTGACGTGTGATGCATTATTGAGCAAAGTGCAGGAGATTCTTCTCAACTTTAAGAGTTGTGGCTTTCAAGAGTTGCAGCTGTGTGAATTAAAAGCAAAGTAGTCTTTTTTTGTCACACTGTTCTGTCCTTTGATGTTAACATCATCTATAGACCAGTTTTGCTGATTCACAGCATCATAAGAAATACACAGAAACATTAACAACGCTCCGTCTTTTTGTTCACTAAAATAAATACAATAATCTGTGCCAGATAGGAACAGAGATTCTGCCTCCCATCCACCATTGCCATCAGCCAGTTGGGCTAATTACACATTGTAGACTTCATGTACAGCCTAATAATACATGGAGGTGACACGATAGCCTGGTAATTTTCACCAGATAAAAACAGCTCAAACTAACAGCCAAGCTCTGCTCCTCATTGTTCTCTACTCTGGCTAACAAGCTGGTAGAAAAATGTAAGAGGAAAGCAAAAGTAGACATTGTCAAAAAAGAAAACCTATATGCAGCCCTGGTTACAACTTTACTGTAGGGAAATTTACTGTCCCTGCAGTAAAAGACAAGAGGCACAAGGTCATGATTATAAAATCAGGTTTATTCATTGGTCACACACACCTTTTGAGTTAAAAGAGAAGAAACAAGGATACAAAAAATTAAAGGCATTTATGTATATATATTGTATTTACAATTGATGCCCCACAGAAACAGACCTAGGGTTGGGTACCATTCACATTTGAACTGACACCAGTACCAATACCTGAAATTTGATCCCAGTATGTAATTTCAATTGTCAAAAACAATCGAACCTTCTTCATTTCAACATTATTTATTTTTTGAATATTGTCTTATTCATTGAGAGAATTTTACACACCAACATAAAATCTCCTGTTTAAATAGAGAGGCAAAGTGATGCCCCTTCCAGTGGACCACCAAAAATATGAATGGTAGTCTATGGTAAGAGACAAATTATTTTCTTTATTCTGTTTGAATTACGCCACAAATTACACATGTGATGTTTGTCAATTTGAAAAATAATTTTACAAGTCAAGAAAGTCACATTTTTTCATAAAACTCTTTAAGTATAAGACTGTGAAGATAAAAGCTAACGTTAGCTGCCGAAGCTTTACCTGCGTGTTTTCGTACCGGGATGTTGTCACACAACAACAGGTCTTACTTGTTCTTTCTCTTCGCAGCCGATAAAAGGACCAGGAGTAGCTGGATAAAACACTTCAGGTAAGATTATGTGACTACAAGGGGCAGTGAGCTTGGTGTTGGTGACATATATTCAATATCCAACCACAGACAAGAGCACAATTAAGCCCTGCACCCAGCAGAGGGGAGAACAATTCATGACTCTCTCTTTACTCTTGTCATTTTCTGTCTGATAGCAAACAACAGAAAAATGTCTAAAAGCTGCTTTTTGATGGTGCACATCCAACAGGATGAAGAACCCAGAACTATTTTTTAATAAGCTGCAGAAAAATCAAACCTTTAAGAAGACAAAAGTGGATATACAGATGTAAAACGTCAACGAGATGAATGGGAAAACTGTAGGATCCTGATACTTAAGTTACAGTTTCTCTCCAGTCAAACTGTAGAGGTTGAAGCTAACTAAGCATGAAAGACTTGGTTTTGATCTTTTTTGGGTTAAATGATCTAACCTGATGATTCAGTCAGATAGTTGTAAATATCAAAGTATTTAATTTATGTCCATTCGGTGGGATCATTTCTCACAGAAGCAAGCAAGGTAAGGAGAAGGGACACTGAGATTTGCAGGTAATATTGAGTTTGTCGATATAACTTTCCCTCTCTGGTAAACATAGGGTACAAAAAAAACCTTTGACATGCTGAAATCTACTGTTTGTTTGTGTCGCCATTGTTTTCCTCCCGTGGGAAATGATGATGAGGCCTCTGTACATCACAATCAAAATTATGCAAAGAAAATTACACTACTGTCGTAAAATCTGGCACAAAAATACAGTTTCAGTTGAAATTAAATAAAGGACCATGCTGCTTAGCTAAACAGTTCTGTCTTAAGTTCAAATAAGGTCCACATCATTTTATCCTTGTTGCAGTATCAGGACATTCGCCCTTTGATTGCATTTCTCTTTCAGCAACACTTCCTGCTTCCTTGTCTTTATTACTCATTAAAAATACAACAGTTATAGCTTGTGCACACAAGCTGCCTGCAGCCACAACCACAAAACACAGCGTGATGATGGATATTGTGTCAGAGGCCGACTGGCATTTGTTCTCAATCAGAAGAGCAATGACACACTCCTGTGAGCTCAATTTAAAGTACTGAAAACTGCAAAACAACAACAGTGTGGTAATAATATAAGAGCATAGTTTCTTTGTGCATGTTTATGCTGCTGCCGGCTGGAGTGGTGAGATTTATGATGCAGGTGTATTATGTTGCTGGAACACTACACTAGAGTGTTTATATTTTCCTAAACCTCCCTCACTCTTCTGTCTCTGGTAAAAAAACCTTTTAAATGATTAAACACAATGAGGAGATGAGGAAAGTGAGTTAGAGAAGTGAACTCATGACAGAAAGTTCAGAAGTTCAAATGTGGGGGTGTGGAAGAGAAACATCACACGTATTGAGCATTCATATCACTCCAGCTGTCAGTGTCACATGGGAGGTGTATCTGTCAAGTCCTCCTGTCTGCATCTGTTTTATCTTGGTTAAATTAATGAGGTGCTCACATTTTATGATTTTAAATCGGAATCAAGTTTACTGGACAAGTAGTGATAGGTGCAAGAATTTGACTGGTTCTCAGTAGCTTGTAATATACCTACACACAGTGCAAAAGACAAACTTAAAGCAAAGAGAGTAACTCAGACATACAGCTCAACAAAAACAAGCAGATACAGTATTACCTAGCTACAGCAGACATTGTTTTGCAAGTCACAAGCAAGTCTTTGGACCCAAGTCCCATGTCATGACTGACTGACTGTCTTAAAATTTGAGTTTCATGTCCTAAACAAATCATAATGTGCTCTTTACCAAATGTAACACCATTTTAACAACAGAGCCTCAAGTTAATGTTCTTTGTGGAACTTCAAATGCCAAACCAAGTTAAGTTGTTGTGTCTCCATCTGTGATTTTGAACAGCCCATTTTGCATTCTGCAATTCAATTTTTGCAAAGGGTTATTGTAGGCAACTGGATTTGATTAGATTCTTGAAGATCTTTTGTCTCTCATCCAAGATCAGACAGATTTCCTCTGTCCTGTCAAGTTTAGAACTACAGTTTTTAGTTTTTCTGCTTAAATGTCCTGCAATACTTGCTGCACTGATTACTGTGTGCATAGAAGTGGGAGGCGGATGATTTATGTGTACATGCAGATTTGGATGAACTCCCATCAAGCACATCAGACAGCACTACTTGTTGCTGGTTGCGGTTGATTGGAGAGAAGTTGGGGGGCTAACCCTTATAATGAAACCAGAGTAGGAGTGTATGAACCCAATTAAAGAGTAATGAATATACTAGTTTGGTGGTAATGTTGTCCAAGACCCAGTTTTCTTCTGGCTGTCCTTGTACATGGCTAGCACCATGTTGTCAAACTCCAGGTGTTCCAGACATCAACATTATCAGCTCTTCCATGATTCCAATTCAGGTTTTTTTTTTTAAAATAACCCTGTGATGTCTGCTATTTCCACAATGGCCACCACCTTCAATTTTTTAGAAAAGCTGCCATGAAATCTGGCATTTTAGGCCACAACTATCCCAATACAAGCCTGTGAAATCCTGGGGGGACTGTAAAATGACCAAGCTACCTTGCGGTGGTGTGAAAAGGTCTTTACTATATCCTGTATAGGTTATGTTGGTACACCGCCATTCCCCAACACACAACTATAAACATCCTTTTACTGAGGAGCACAGGAGCTAAAATAGAGCCTCCACCTCAAGTTTCTGATGCTTGTACGTCTCCTCGTGCAGGTACAGTCGAGGAACAAATAATTCTCTGCCTTTTAAAAGCCAGAGGCTGATGAGAGCTCTCTCGAACTGAAATGACAGAAAGGGAGCAGTCAGATACATAAGCACAAAGAATAGAAGATAGGCAGAGAAAGAGCTTTTCAACAATGCTGCTTAATAAATCAAGGAGGCAGATCAAGGCTGGTTCTGCTATCTTGATGAAGCTGCACTATAGCGAGCCTGCCAGGGACAATAACGTGTTATCTCTCAAGAGTAAGCATGATAGAAAGATCAGGGTGAGATAGTTACCAATAAGTCAGGTTTTGTTCCCTGCCTCTCATTTCCTTTTTAGTTCTCTACTGTTGTGTTTTGCCAAGGTTGTTTCGAGTTGACTCGGCTCTGGGTATGATATGATGAGTCTGAAGCAAAACATTGAAACATTTATAAACCTATAAAAGCTTCACAGTGCTGTTAGAATGTCTGAAATGAATAAAAGATGTGTAGAAAAACAAAACAGCCTTTTAACGCATGGAATCTGCCATAGCACTGGGTTAAAATATCTGTGTGAGGCTGTGGGGTTTTTTTGGGGAGTCAAGCAATACAAAAGCAGTGCCCACACAGAGAGACCTGCTCCACCACAACATCCTGAATCAAGGTGTTGCGGTTGACAGGCAGACCTCGATGATGCTTCGTGCTCAAACACAATCACAGCTGATGGACAGTGTTTCAGAGGATGTCAGCCATATTATCATCACCATCCTGTTGCGGCTGTTTACATTAAACCTGACATAAATTTAGAAAATGCGCTGCAGAATTATTTCCTGTGTGTATACATATGCAGCATATGTAAATAACAGTATAATATATGTTTTTGTGTGTGTTTAATATTTTTATTATGTTCTGTTCTAAATTTAATTGATTATCTGTATATGTGTTCATCATGAAGGCACTACAACTCATTTCTTTGTACAACCCTGTGCTGTGTAATGATGATAAACGACCTTTATAATACAAGGGGTAGCTATTCAGTTTGTTCCAATCTGCAGCCTCAGTCTTAGACTCCACTAAATCACACACACTGGCCCTTTAATTGAGTAACCAAACAAGAAGAGTATACTCAGTTTTGCGCAGATTCACGCCGCTAACTCAAAGGCCAATTTACTAAATCATGCACAATAGTCATGTTTTTGTGTTTATTTAATTTGTAAATGTAAAATTACCCTTGAGTCAATTCAAAAAAATTTAAATCTTAGAATAGTAGCCTAAAAACTTAACTAACATTATTAGACACTACAGCAGTGATGTTATTACTTTGAGGTGTGTTTTATTTGAGAAACAGTGGGTTAATATGATTTATTTTCTTAGTGTTTCATCTGCCCCAAATACTGTAACAACTGCCTCACCATGAATGACTTCTTGCATTCTTTTAATATGACAATCTTGTCCTTACACTCTCAGTTCCCCTGCTCTCCCTCTCCCTCAGTATTTTTTGCCTCTGCTCCACTTTACCTGCCAGCCACTCCCACCACCAACTCCACTCACCTGCACAGCCACAGCTCATCTCCAATCAAGAATATGAGCATGTTTAATGAACGCTGCTCATTTAGTGTCTTCATGCACAACATTGAGTGTACTTCCAAGTATTTTTAGACTGAGAACAAATTGTCTGCCGTCTCAGCATTTCTTATCAAAAAGGCTAACATGCAACCGTGAAAGAAGTTCCTGGATTTGGTGCAAGTAGAAGAGAAGCTGCACAGATGGACAACTGACTAAAACAGTTTTTTAGACAATAAAGTGTCTTGTTTTACCATTGTTTCTTCTGCTTTCTTGTCAGCAATTGCAGAAAAAAGTGAGAAAATGTGATTTAGCTGCAGTAGAGCAATTGTTCATCTGATACTGAGAAGGGTCGACTTTGGGTGTCATCTATTTGCTTCACTGTCTTCTATCAAATATTTATCCCATTCTGATCATACCTCCAATGTGTGTGTGCATGCATGTGTTTCTTCAAATGTAACACACTTAAATATGACTGAATGTTTCACCTCATGATGAATGTTGCCATATTCTGGCAGACCTAATAGGTTGCGGTCAGGTGTCAGCAGCCTGTGGCTCCGGAGCCACTTGCGGCTCTTTTGCCTCCTGTGGCTTTAACAAAAAATATATAGAAATAAATGTTTAACTTTTTAATTTCCATTTCTCATTGTAAATATTTTGAAAATTAAAATGTGCATCATAGCTAGGATTGCCACCTTCAGTGTGGAAAAAAAAAATCTCATCAGCGACCCATAGGCGTGAGGACACAAACCAAGCAGGGGGTCTTGAGGTCCTCCCTGATGAGATTTTGAGTGTCAGACATTTTATTTCATGCATTCTGGTGAATTTTTATGCACCAGTTTGTGCTTTTTTAATGAATAAATCTCAAAGTCCTGAACATGAATGTTAAGGGGAAAAAAGAGTGAAGAGTAAAGCACAGCTGCATCAGTTATATTAAGGATTCAAACATCATAGACAGTGGGCAAACTGTTTGGTCTGTTAAAGTAACTCCACTCTGGAAATAAAACCTCAATGATTTTTTTTTCATATGTAAACATGATCAAAGGGCCAGATTGAGGTTGTTAAGGGCTGGATTTGGCCTCCAGCATCCCAGTGGAATAGTCCTGATGTAGGAGAACCTATGGTGGCTGGCCTTTTTATTATGAGTGTGGTGTGCTAGGATTGTTGTGGTTTTGTCTCTTTGTTCGTTCTCTCTCTGTGCTTGTGGGCGTGGTTCCTTCTTCACTCTGGTTCCCGGCTCAGCTTTCTCTGCACACCTGCTCATCATCAATAGTCAGCACACCTCAACAAAAAACCCTGCACTAACAGCATATCCCACATAACACAACAAATCTTATTTTTGTTGTGTTACGTGGGATATGCTGTTGTGTTTTGTCTGCATGCCGCCTGTTTTCTCTGCCTTTAAGATTCCCAACCTTCCTTCCTGCCTTTCCAGCCAATTAGGCCCACCAGCCAGTTCACATATTTGGATTTCAACTGCAATGCCAGGGTCCAGGATTTCCCCTCATCTCACAATACCTGCCAGCTTTGACAGTAAACAGTTACCTGTTTGTCTGGAGTACTACCTGACTTTAGTCTGTTTTAAATCAATATGGCCACTGTGAAAAAATGTGGGGTCCCCTAAAAAATAAGAGACTATTAAAGAAATTATGCAAAATTTAAGGTCTTAGATTTATATCTTTTGTAAAGCATTTAAAATGTGTATATTGTTTTACAGATGAAAGGAAAAAACAAGCCTGTGAATTCTGTCTAAATACTTATTTTGTCTCATTTATGAAGTAGGCTAAAATGTTTTATACTGTAAAAATGAAAATTAAAAAATTCAAGGCAAAATACTTTAATAGATTTTTAGAAAATTGTATTTTGAAAATTATGTGTAAGGTCACTGAGGTAAGCTGCCTTGAAATTTTGAGATGACTTTTTTTAAGGTTTGTTTTCTATATAAGAGGAAGTAATAAGATTGAGATGACCTGTTAATTCAGCCTAAATGCATTTATTTCTTATTTATAAAGTAATGTGTATATACATGCATCAAGCTAATACATGGTGATGTGGAAATGGTAGTAACAGTGGTCAGGAACATTCATTAATGCACAAATAAACTCTCCTGAGATTTATTAATAAGACCTATTGTGTACTGGGTCACAATGGTTTGTCATTTTTAAAAAGTGGGTCCCCAGAAAAAAGAATTTGGGAAACACAGGATGATTGATTTTATGTCCTGTCAACATTTAACTGTCATCAACAATAAAAGATACAAACATTACAGCCAACGAAAAACTTTGCCCATTACTGTCTTTAGAGTGCATGGAGAAATTAAAACTAAAAAAAATATACATTTCTTCATTCCCCTCTAAACACAATGTACAGTTTGTGTCCAACCCTTCCAAACTCAGTGTACTGCTGTAACATTTGCAGTATCATCGCCATCTAGTGGCCACAGCGATGATTACCAGGCTCCTGACAGAAAGCTCCTCACTATTACAGTTAAAGAAATGAGCAAAGTATAATGTCGTACTGAGATTGTGAGAGAAGGGAAAACGAGACAGATACCTCTGAAATTCTTTAATAAAACATCTCATGACAAAATAGAGAAAAAAAATATCATTCAAATCAAATACATACATACAAAAATCACACAATACATCTGTGTTTAATCACAACAGACCTTTTAGCCCCACACTGTGCATTTTGTATACAGCAGCAACCAGATTCAAATGTGACTGTATGATTCCTTTCTAGTTATGGGCAACATCTGACCTCCTGCGGTAAGTGTAAATATAGAAATAAAGATATGAGCAGCATTCAGAGTCAACACTTCAATTCACATTTCTGTTTTCTGACAACAGAACCAGGTCTATTCATCAAGAAGTCAGATAACTGTTACTCACTGCAGCATTCAAAGAAATCAAGAGCACTTCACATTGCATTTTAAAAGTCCAGTGTGTATTATTATTATAATGATTATTATTGTTGTTGTTGTTGTTATTGTTGTTGTTGTACTGTGTAATAATATATAATATTTATATAAATGTAATATACTGTATATGATCAGGTAATGGCTGTGACTGGCCACAGGAAAGTTAAGTTCATGCCAGTAAGACACAGGTGTTGCTACAGGGAAAGAAGTTTTTCAGTGTGCCCACACAACATTGTGTCTATTTGTTTTTACTGTGTGTGGAAAACTCAATAGAGCACGTGCCGCATTCCTCTGCAGCGGTTGTGGGTTTGACTCCCAGCTGTAGCCCTTTCCTGCATGTAGTCCCTCCACTCTCTCTTCTTTTCCTGTCCTATCAATTTAAGCCCACCAAAATATATATTTTTTAAAAACTTATTTGAAGTGACAAGCATGACTACAGAGTATGGACCATATGAAAAAAACAACTCATTGTGATATTAAGTATTGGTATAGACAAGGTATTGATTTTAGCGAGTACACACCTAAACAAGGACACTTGGAGGTTTGGCATATGATTGAGGTCCACACAGGAAAAACCCATGAACTTGTTGCAAGGTTTGTGATTGGTAAACAATAAAAAATTTGATAACAAAAAGGATTTTATTCTTCATTATGTTACATATTGGTGCTGCTTGTTGTCCTGTGTCTGTAAATTATTTTCCATTTAAACATTCTCATTTCAATATGTCCATTCAAGTCTTCATGAGTTTGATCATTTTCTAATTTCATTTTTAACTGCCATTTTTACATATTGGCTTTTACGTTTTCCAGTTTGTGCTTCTCAATATCACACTATTGTCAAACTAACATTAAAAAACATAGGCCAAGAGTAGTAACTGTGCATTAGGTTGTGATCAGTCATAATCTTTCAGTACATTAAATCAAACATTTAACAATTTGCTTCAACGCAAAACATTCATACACAATTATTTGCAGTTAACTAGCAGCCTAGATGTTGTTATTTGTCTGTTCTTTTGTCTTCTCTATCATGAACCTCTGTATCTATAACATGGCTTTAGTCTGTGCAGCATCACTGGTCAGGTGAGTTCTGAAAAACTCCTGGATCTTCCTCCACATGTGGACTTCAGCTGCTGCGTGAGACCTGGGCTCACCCCCCCACAGGACGGGTTGACCCACAATCCCATGTAAACTGGAGGGGCAGTAGGGTCCATAAGGAGGCTCCAAGTAATGTCCTGATCCAGGGTAGCACACACTCTCAAAGTTGTCCTTCCCATGACGCTTCAGCCTCTCCTCCATCATGTCCATGTAGGCCTTGCTGTCCCAGTTGAGGTCGTCCTCTGCAGCCACAAAGAGGAAATGTCCCTTGGCTTGTTCAATGGGGACCAAGGTGGCCTCGTTCTCCTTTGCCAATGGATTATGCATAACATACTTGCCTATGAGAGCTTCTGAATCAGTGCGAATGAGCTTGCTGAGGTCAAACATTAATGCAGGAAGGATTTGGCTCTTCTTGTAGTAGAGAGGGAGGACTGTATTTGCAGAGCAGCCATTAATCCACACTGTGGCTGCAACACCTGGCAGGTAAGAGGCTATTGCAAGAGCAAGCTCTCCACTTTTTGAAATTGATATTACGCCAACTCCTTTACCGCACACCTATGGAAAAACATGCAAACAAAACTGCAACTATTAGCTGCTATTTTCTGTTCCTTGTGATGTCACACAGATTGATTCTTTTGCAGATAAACAAATGGAACTACAGTATGTACAGCCCAATCTTCAACAGCCCCAGTGATTGTATAAAAAATTAAACTGCTAGGAAGACAAATAAGACAAAAAAAATACAGATTCTCAGAGATTTTGCCCATACTATTCACACAACTCACCTTATCTTGTTTTTTTAAAAACTCGATTGCTTCCTCAAAATAATCCAGATGGATGTCTTTGATTTTCTTCGGCATGTCATCATGCCCATACAGTGCAACAGTCAGAGCCATAAATCCTCGACTGGCCAGCAGAGCCGTCCTTTTCTCTGACAAGCCTCCACCAAAAGTGTACAGATCCAAAACAGCAGGGAATGGACCTTCTCCTGGACCAGAGGACACAGAAGAACACAATATGTACAATATTTAGTAATTTTTCATCTTAAGTGCAAAATAATTAATTGCTTTTAATGACAAGTGTCTTTATGAACCTGAGATAATGCTCTTATTCTAGGGTTGGCCAACAAGGGCAAATGCACTGCAAGTTAAGAAAATCTCCATACAGCACATCACAGGACAATTGTCTAAACTTCCGTGCTTAAAAATTTATTGATGTGGACAAAAAACTGCAGCAAACCTTGCAGACTGTAGGAAACTGAACTGAATTATTTAAAGCATGGCAGAGACTTATACCAACCTGGAGGAGTAAACAGGACTCCACGAATATTTCCCTCTTTGACAGGGAGCCGGCTGACTCCATCTGCCATCAGCAACCTCTCATTGGTGGCCTCTGCTAGCATACTGCCTTCCCCTTCCTCCTCGTGCACAGAAAACTTCACCACGTGGGGGTTTAGTGCTTTGGTTTTCTGAAGCCGTTTGTGCAGGGTGTCTGCCCTCATCGACCACAGCAGCCCCATGGGTTCAACCCCGATGTAGCTCCCACTGAGTGATGGGTCTCTGTCCAGGTCAATCTCCCCACTCCCATCAGCCCTGTAGGTGGCCGAGGAGCTGAACGCCACTCCCTTCTCGTCTGTCACTCTTGCTCTCATGGTGACCACCTGTCTGGACCTCAGCCCAGCCACCTTCACCTGAACAGGCTCATCAAACAAGCATCTGGCGCTCGGCAGCAGCCTCAGTCTGACTTGGGAGGACATCTCTTCTGAAACAAACAGGCAGTTTGGTTTCTCACCCTTTGTAATAAAGTCCAGTCTAGTTTCATGAATTTTATGAGTTGTTAGCTGTTTTATCAAAGAGTGATTGCTCCTCTAAACTACTCATACGGTTGTGTGTAAATAGTTGTTTGAGGCCCAAAGAGGTAAAACTCCAATATTTAACAAAAAAGTGACAATTAACACAAATAATGCTGCAAATCTTTTCTACCGTATTAATCACTTCAAGACTCCTCATATTTATCTTGTCACCCTTTGACGGGTGGCTGACCCTAGTTTGGGAACCACTTAACCAGATCCATGGAAAAAGAGAGTTGTGACAACCCCATAGACTTCTGTTGTAATTGGAAAAGGAGAAAGCAATGCATGTCTTGCTCCAGCCTTGAATCCAACAAGGGGTTTCCCTAGCACATTTGCTTGCTGCGAAGTTGATGAAATGACAGCAGTTTTTACATTTTAAACAGGAAGTGGTGCATGGCTCAGACGGCTTGTCCAACAGGTGCTATTTAGTGAGGCAGGTAAAAAGAAAAATATACAAAAATTCAGGAAGTCTTGCTTGAGTTATGCAGACAACCATGGGAGAAAAACTAAGGCACGTCTTTCATCAGAGACCCTGATGACATTTGTCATTTTTAAAAAGTGGGTTCCCAGAAATAAAGGCTGGGCTACCCTGAACTAAAAGACACTAACTGAACAGATGGATAAAACACAAAAGGCACTAAACCAGTGTTTCCCAGTCCTGGTCCTCTGGCTCATTGTCCTGCATGTTTTAGACATTTCTCTGCTCCAGTACATGTGATTCAAATGAACAGGTCGCTATCAGCCTTCTGCAGAGGCTTGATGATGAGTTGGTGATTTGAATCAGGTGTGATGGAGAGGGAAAACATCTAAAACATACAGGACAGTGGGCCCCGAGGGCCAAGATTGGAAAATGCTGCACTAAACAATAAAAGAGTCTAAAAACTTCCTCCAAAAGGGAGGAACAGTGGCCAATAGCCAAATCTGGCCATGCAGATGACATGCAGGCAAACTTGGCCAACTGGCCCTATCCTGCTGAACACTCCCTGCTGATTGGCTGCAGCGGCTGACAATCACTGCAGCTACATGAAAGGGGAGGTGCAGTACTGGGCACAGGATAGCACAGCAAGTAACACACACACTAGCACGTAACTTAAGCCTGGACTTTGGAACCGCCAGGAGGGCCCCACCCGAGTAGCTAAGGCTATATACTGGTTTAGTTTATTGAATCTGAGAATTTCACCTTTTTTAAACAAGTTGAATTACAAGTTAAGTTTTTTATGGTTACAGCACTCATTCCCCAAATATTCTCTAAAGATGGATTAAAACCAGAAATTTTAGACTAGGTTAGGACCGGTCATATTAAAAAGTCATATTGTGACTCTGATATTGCAACTGCGATATGTCTTTCTTTCATGTGAAGAACACATGAATTTTTCACAGATTTTTAGGCCAGGTCATTTATGCAGCATCAGAGTACCTCATGATAATGCTGTTTTTTCTTACATTTTTCCTTAATCAAGAAATTACAATTTGGTTTTGGTTCTGCAATTTGGATACTGCATTTGGCCATCTTACAATGTTACTGAAATTAACTGTAGAGCCCTAGACTAGGTCCTCAAAAGAGGATTGTATAAAAATAATTAGATTACAATTAAATTAAATGTTTATGCTTACTTCAGGAGTTCAGATGTTGCCCATAATGTTTCTTGTCTCTGCCAGGATCTACAATTGTGGTGTGTGTTAACTTGAAAGGAATCATGCAGTCACATCTGAATCTGGTTGCTGCTGCAAAAAATGCAAAATGCACAGTATGGGACTAAAGGACTGTTGTGCTTAAATACAGATGTATTGTGTGATTTTTGTATGTATGTATTTGATCTGAATGGTATTTCTTTCTCTATTTTGTTGTGAGAATTTCAGAGGTCTCTATTTGCCTCTTTGTCTGTCTCTCACAGTCTCAACATTATACATTATACAAATTTCCTCAACTGTAACAGTAAAGAGCTTTCTGTCAGGAGCCTGGTAATCATCGCTGTGGCCAGTAGATGGCGATGATACTGCAAGTACTCAAGCATGAATTTACATGTTTAATTTAGTTCTAATGAATGTATTAACTAAAAAAAAAAAAAAACTTATCTTACAACTTTTACAGTCTTCAAAAGGCCAACAGGTTTTTTGACATGGAGTCAACCTGTTATTTAAAAGCTTAAAATGTATAATTTAAGAAAAAAGTATGCCAAAGTTTTTAAGATGTCACTCATTTGTCCAAGCTGTGAAGACAAAAAATATTCACAGCATGTCCAAAGTCCTTGTGCTGTGCTTAAATTCATATTTCTCCAGTTTCTTTATTTCCTTCTTCAACTTATAATTTTCACATTTTCTTGCGTCTGTGTTTTCTTCCCAAGATACCTCTATCAGGTTGTTAATTGTGGTAATATTGGCATTCATTCAAGATGAACCCTTTATACTTTTTATATAGTTTGATCTTCAGAGTTTATTCTGCAGCTGAGAAGAAAACTGCTCCCATTTTCTCTTCATTTTGTGACATCTTATCCTCTTTTCAACAAACATGACTGAATTTTCATTTTTGAGTGAACTATCCCTTTAAGTGAACAACTTCGCAGATTTAATTGTCACTCTTGATGTAATTGCCCCTGGGAGATCAAACTCTCTCACAACTGTTTTTAAGGGGTCACTGAACTAACCATCTAGATGCTAAGTAGGACTGTCCAGAGTTTGATGTTTGAAAGGAATAACAATGACTCAGCCCTTATTATTCATAAAATCTTTACCTTCGAACTAGGACAGAAAAAAACGGCCCTGCGGTCATATTTACTGTGTCAACCATAAGAGCCTCTCTTACCTGGCGGTGATGTGACGTAAACGCAGGAAACCGTCGACAGAGGCCGTTACGTACACACAGTAAAGAAGAAACGACGCCGTCTTCACGTCGAGGGGTCTTTAATTCAACCCCAAGATGGTGGAAAGTCCTGTGGTGTGAGGTCACACGGGAACGTCCACCGGGTTTATTCGCTTGTTTTGTTAGTCAAGTGGCCGCCAATACAGAGTCACACTTCCGGTATGTGCTTCACAAATAAAGGTTTTCTACCAATCAGCCATTGTGAAGCTTTTATTATTAAGCAGCTGCAGTTTGCTGCTTCGTCACTTCTGACGAACTTAAACGAAATCCAGTCAGTGCACCTTTTGGCTATTATTTTCCTTTCAGAAACTGGTATTAAACAAAAAATTAGTAGTTACAGAGCTACAGACCACATCTGGCCTCTGAATATGAAAAACAGGCCCTTTTGTTTGTTTTCTCACAGTTTATTTATTTATTTATTTATTTATTTATTTACTTGATTGTACAAACTAGAAAATGAAAGTAAAACACCCCTTTTGACCATGGACAAGAAAAACACCTTGTAATTCAATTTTAATTTTTGTTTTGTAAAACCATGTGTTTCTTTGATTTTGACTTACTGTGGTTGTTGGGGGTGGTTCTCTTCCTGGTTGAGCAAAAGGTGTATCTTCTTCTTAACGGCAGCTGGCATCCTTCATGTTGCATTGCTGCCTCCCTCAGGATTTACTCATCCATTACCCCTACTTTAGTACAATCTTTTAATGTTCTGACATGTTTTAACATATTCTACTATCTACTGACCTGGACACTCATTACAGTGACCAGTTGCATGCTTTACAACAAAATGCAGTGAGCTGTTCACCTGGCAGTGTCCAAGTCTTAGTCTATTCATTGTTATTTGCTCTTTTCTGTTTTTACCATGACCTCTGACCTGACCTGAGGGATTACAATTTTGTTACAACTCCAAAGTTTGGGTTAGGGGATGAGGGGTGTAAAAATAATAAGTAACCCGGGGAAAAAGAGAGAAGGGAAACTGAGGCAAATGTAAAAACAAAGTTCTTTTATTTAATGATTTAAGTTCAAAGTAAATGAAGATAAAGTTTAAGTTAAGCAAACATTAAACAACAATAAATGTTAACTTAAAATACATAAAAGTGAAAGTACAAAATTGTGGCTGGTGGAATTTAAAGAAAGAATTTCCAACACTGCTTCAAACATTTTTGGAATTCTTAGTTTTTCTTGTTAATTCAATATTCATTTGAGGCAATCCAAGAAACTTAAACTTTAAAATTCAATATGAAATGTTTAATCTGTAGCACAGAACACCAAAATAAAAATGATTGGTGCTACATATTTATCCTGTTTTCACGTTCTATTCTAGATAACTAGAAGAAAAATTAAGGTTCATGTGTTCTTTTTCGAAAATTGAATACAATGCAGATGAAAATGAAATAGAGTTTTTAACTGTATGCAGCAGGAGACAGAATAACACGTGGTTTGAGTTGAGTGTTATTGTGATTTAATTCACTTTATCTTATATCACAAAGAAAGTCTTTAAAAGTGCAGACTAGAATTTCTGTATATAAACTGTATACAAAATAGCAATAATAAAATCAAAGAACATAATATGCACTGGATCATAAACAGCCTATCATATCCCTATATATCCCCCTATATATCATATATGATGATGGCATGTGCTACGAGCGAAATAAATAAATGTTAATAAAAATGGACAGGTGAGCTCTCCAGTATGGCACTTTGGTGTTTTTTTTAAAAAGTGTATTCAGCTTATTACCTTTGTGCCTTGATTAATAAAGTGTTTAAATTCAACCTTTTTCTTCATTTAAAAAGAGGTAGCTGAATATGACCAATAATTATATATATCATCTGAAATGAAACATTTTATTGTGACAATATTTTCAGCTGTATCACCCAGCTCTAACATAGTTATATAAAGGTTTAATTTTAGGCTTTAATTTTTCATGGCACACCTTGGCAAGCCTGAAATTACAAACCCTTCACCCCAAGAGAGGAACCACACATGAAAACACTCATACATGCAGCAGAGGCATCATATTCTCCAGTAGTACTAAAATGTTCTCATCTTCTCCCTGTTACAGGTAGCAAGCCTGCACCAGGTTATGATCAGTCATAATCTTTCAACATGATATATTTCAGAGAGAGCAAAAAACTTCTG
Source organism: Lutjanus campechanus (assembly GCA_027495735.1). Classification (NCBI taxonomy): domain Eukaryota; kingdom Metazoa; phylum Chordata; class Actinopteri; order Lutjaniformes; family Lutjanidae; genus Lutjanus; species Lutjanus campechanus. The sequence continues at coordinate 21,516 of JAJHUR010086436.1, forward strand.
CACACTTGTAGGTTGACAGGTGCGGTAGAAAGGACCATGGGTCAACAATAAAAATTAAAAAGACTCACACACTGCATCATTACAGTAAAATAAAAGACCCCACAGCACACCCTTCATGTTCATTAGCAGCTATAATGTAATGATTTTGTCGTCCCTATGTCTTCCCTGTCAGCATGTTTGTATCTATAACTTGGCTTTAGTCTGTGTAGCATCACAGCTCAGGTGGGTTCTTAAGAACTCCTGGATCTTCTTCCACATGTGGACTTCAGCTGCTGCATGGATACGGGGCTCCCCCCCCCACATGACTGGACGGCTAAGTAGCCCATGCGTAGCCGAGGGGCAGTACGGTCCGTATGGTGGCTCCAGTATGTGTCCAGTCCTCGGGTAGCACACAATCTCAAAGTTGTCCTTCCCGTGACGCTTCAGTCTCTCCACCATGTCCTCCATATATGCCTTGCTGTCCCAGTTGAGGTCGTCCTCTGAAACCACAAAGAGGAAACGTCCCTCAGCTTGTTCAATGGGGACCAGGGTGCCCTTGTTCTCCTCTGCCAGTGGATTCTCAATAGCGTACTTGATGATGCTAGCTCCCGACTCAGTGAGAATCACATTGCTGAAGTCTAACATTAGTGGTGAGAGGATCTGGCGTTTCTTATAGTAAAGAGGCAGGCCCACATTGGCGCTGCAGCCGTTGATCCACACAACGACCTCAACACCTGGCACAAAAGCAGCGAGTGAAAGCGCAATATCTGCTCCTTTAGAGCGAGATACTATTCCAACTCCTTTACTGCCCACCTGTGAAGAAAAACTGTATAAATATACTGACTATTATTAACTAGAATTTCTACTGGCTGTTCTGCATAAAGGTAACTGAACCTCACTTTTTTCATCACGAGAGTTTCCTTCTCGTCTGTTACATCTTGTAATATTTATGACATCATTTTCATCTTGTTACATCCTGTTACATCTTATATGTTGTTTTCCTCTTGTTACGTTGTCGTTTTATGTCTTTTAGATCATTTTTGTCTTCTTACATCCAGTTTTGTCATTTTTGTCTTGTACATCTTTTACATTTTCACTTGTTATATTTTTTTTAAAGCATTTTCGCTTTATGTCCTGTTATGCCTTTATGTTGGTTTCCTTGTTATGTTATTTTTGTCTTGTTATGTATTGCTGCACTGTTTTCGTCTTGTTACATCCTTAAAATAATTTTAGTCTTGTTGCATCATATTTGTCTTGTTATGTATTGTTATACTGTTTTCATCTTGTTGTCATTTTCATTTGTTTATGTCTTTATGTTGTTTTTGTCTTGTTGCATCATAGTCAATACAGAACTTTCTTCTCATGTATTGTTACATTGTTTTCATCTTGTCATTTTTGTTATGAAATGTCGCATCATTTTCATTTGTTATGTGTTGTTTAACTGACAGGCACTAACAAAAAAAAAAAAAAAAAGTAGGCTACTTGCTTACCACCAAATGTGTCAAAATCAAAGGCTTGTACCTTTATGCTGCTGTGTTTAAAAGTTACTCAAACTATTCACCTTTGGCTGTTGTTGTAAGAAATCCACCGCTTCTTTAAAGTGGTCGAGGTGCATCTCTTCAGTGCTGTCGAGTTTCTGAGTGTGCACCGCTACAGCCAGAACCAAAAACCCTTTATTGGCCAGCAGACAGGCTCTTTTCTCTGACATAAAGGTGCACAAATCCAACACAGCAGGAAACGGACCTTCTCCTGGAACACAGACATGACGAGAAAATGTCAGCCGTTGGTCATATAAAATCCTACATCTTGCATAATAAAATATATACATACACATATATATATATATATATATATATATATATATATATATATACATATATATACACTATATATAC
>JAJHUR010086437.1:0-12235 GCA_027495735.1 Lutjanus campechanus
AATAGTCATCCCTTGAGTGTTATTGACATGGTGGTATTTGGTCAAAAATATTGTAATATTTGATTTTGTCCTGACCAACTGTGATGGTATATATGTGTGTGTGTTGGTATATATGTGTGTGTGTATATATGTATATATATATGTATATATGTATATACATAGATATATATAGATAGATAGATAGATAGATAGATAGAGAGATGTATATCGAGATATAGTATATATCATATTGCCCAGCCCTAGCTGCAAAATGTCTCCTTTGTCTCTTTGCATCTTGTAGGAAGTGTTGCGCCCACATGGGCAGCGTTCTGGCTTTGTCTTCCGGTCCAGGCCATCAGAACTGGCCTTTCTCCACGGACCCCTCACCTTCTCGCTGGGACGCACATCCTGCTCACTGGGACAGTCCACCACGCTGGGAGAGGAGAGATGGCCGCCTACCCAACCCAGGCAGCTTTCACTCTCTCCACAGGAGCTGCAAAGGTATGTGTCTGGCATAAAACAAAGCACTATAGAGTGCACACACCATGGTTAAAGGGGTGCCAGCCACAGAGCAGGAAATGCACAGAGAAAAATAGTCAAGCGATTGCGTGCTTGTCTCGATGCAAAAAGCTTTTTGTATTTGGGGTAAAAAGACTATAGCTGGTTTTCTATCAGCTATGACAAAAGCGATGCCCATTTATACATTCAATCCTAAACCTTACATACAGTTTACTCTCTCAAAATAATGTTAGTTACGGAATTATACGGCATGGCCCCACACAAATTGCAACAGAAACTTGTTCTCCTGTTCTTGTCTCATACCTGTGTCATTTATAACATATCAAAAGTCTTAAGAAATCCAAGTAGGAGAAAGAATTGAAAAATACTAAAACTGTTGATGACACAATTTCTCATTGTGCCTGTGAACTGTTTTACATGAAACATGGAGTTGGATACAGTACAGTACATGTGCAAAAGAAAATTTTTATCCTTTAGATGCATATGTTGGTCACAGTGTCCTAGTAGGTTCATTTTCTTTCAATGTCTGTGTTTTACTTAAAAGCTAATATCTGAAATCTGAAAAACAGTATTTTTATTGAGCATTTCTGAAACCAGTCACTATCACAGATGGGGAATAATCAGGTATTTACATTGCTTGTAAGTGCACTAAATGTGATATTAATGTTATTGATCCGTCTGCTTTTGTCCTTTTCTCCACAGATGTGTTTCCTCAACAGATTGAAGGCGTCAAGATGATCCTCAATAAAACTCTGAGCAGCTTCTTCAAGGTTGCTCTTCCACCCGCATTAATTTATACTCAATTTATACTCACAGTTTGGGACATGTAAAGATAATAATAGGGTTGTAAATTTTGTGCATTTTCCCTAACAGATAGTTTAACACATTAACAATCGATAATCAATTAATTGTTAATAATTAATAAGATGCTCTTGTCCATCTGCCCTTATTCAACAAATGTCTCCACCTAACTAAACAATGTCAAGTCAGGCATAATTACTGTCATTTCTAGACTAACAAGGCAAACCAAACCAAACTGTGAGTAAACCTGTCAGCCCTGGAAAAATGGTACATAAAACATAAGTTACTCGTTAAAAAATTTTGGTTAATCAATGAAACTTTGGTTAATCGGTTACATTTTTAGCACCAATTAATGATTAATCATTAACATACCTAGATAATAAGGTTGTAAATCTGTTACAAAATGTTATAATGTGTTGTTTTTAACATGATATATGTATATTTGTTTCCAGGTCAGTCATGCTCTCCACCTCAGTGCTGTTAGTCCTTCGTACTATCGATTCCACGTGGAGCATCTGCAGTCTGATGATTACAGCAAGGACAAGGTAAAACACGATTCATCACATAAAAAAACATGTTATCACTGTGCCACTTTATCATCACTTTATCATGTTGAAGCTCCTGCCTTTTGGAGTTGACATGTTGCGTCTCGACCCCTCCTCACATTGTAGGATGCCCCGGCATTGATCGGTGAGATGGACTCTTCAGGTAGCCTGAATGCTCATGCTCTGCTGCATCTCACTGAGCGTGTACGAGCGAGAACAGTGTTCCAGGTGAGATCCTAACATCTACATCTCTACCAAAATCCATCCATCCTGTCCCATGTTCAGTCAGTCACTGTGCAATCCACACTAAATGAATGTTGCAAACAACTTAAAGGTGAAATATGTAACTCCTACCCTGTACGGTAATCAGTTGTTTATAACTGTCAGTTGTCTGTCAATGTAAAGTTAAGCCTGTTATCCTGAAAACAAAAGCCCACTGCTCTGAAAATATACACTCTGGAGTCTGAGTGCTGGACTCCCATTAACATATTGCTCAATTGTAACCATTATGAACATCTACTCCTTCTACGAGATCATTAATGATTTCTTTCGACTTTTAAACACACACTTAGTCATTCATCGATCACTCCGCATTAATTTTTTGTTCCTTGGAAAGTGGATAAATGTAAAAAGACAGTGTAGCCAAAACAAAAACAGATGTTCTGCACCTGAATGGAAATTTCAAAGGAGAACATACTGCCTGTAGAAGCCAGTTTTTCAACTTAGCATGTTTCTTTAATCTCTGATGACATCTCATGGTCATTTTATGATTCAGCACAGTGAATATATACAGAAACTGAATCCCTTAGATTTAGTAAATATTTTGCGTAAGGGACAAACTTATGTTTGAAACTCAAGGTGGTTTATGCAACTGTGCACTGGCACTATCCATAACAGAAAACCAAAAAAGAGTGAGTAGAGTTGAGTAAAGTGATACCGTGCAGTGGAAATCCAGCTTTTGTGTTTGAATTATCTGTTCCGTTTTAGACCCAGCAGTCCCAGTTTGTCACGTGGCAATTTGAGACTGAGTACAGAGGGAATGACTTCACTGCTGCTGTGACAGTAGCTAACCCAGACATCCTCAGAGAGTCAGGTGAGACATGACAGGTGGAATAATGAGAGCTCAGCTTCACTGTCATCAGCACTTCCCGATGAAGATGCATCAATGTACAGTATTGGCTTTTTATCATTATCCACCGATACTAGAAAAAAGTACTATTACGATCAGTCAGATTTTCTTTTTTGTGCCAGTGTTTTCTGAATTGAGTAGTAGTGTTTTTCACTAAATTCAACTGTGTGTTTCTCTTGGACAGTCATCCTTGTGGCACACTTCCTGCAGAGTGTGTCCTCTGGGCTGGTGTTAGGAGGGGAGCTGGTCTACCATCGGGGCCGCGCAGAGGAAGGAGGAATTCTTACTTTGGCTGGACAGTACTCAAGTGAGATATTGTGAATCTGCTTTGAAAATCTGTTTTAATTGTCTTTCCTTATCTGGTTTGCTTAATTTAGCATAAGGTCTGCAATTAACAATTATTTTCATTATCGATTAATCTGCCAAATAATTTCACAATTAAGTGATTAATTGATCTGTCTATAAACTGTCAAAAACTGTCCAACCAACAGTCCAAAACCCAAAGACTCTTCATTTACTATCAATCACTTAATGACAGAAAAGCAGCACACATCTTACATTTAAGAAGCTAGAGCCAGCAAATGTTTAAAATTTTTGTTTGAAACGATTCATCGTTTATCAAAATAGTTGCCAACTAATTTTCTTTCGATTGACTAATTAATTAATTGACTAATAGTTGAAGCTCTACTTAGCAGGAAAGTTTTACACCTGTTCTGTCTCTCTTCATGCAGGACCAAACTGGGTGGCGACGCTAAATGCTGGGAAAGGAGGTGCCCACGCTAGCTACTATCACAGAGCCAACAAACAGGTGCAGCAAATACCATCGAAAGACACCATTTTACTTTACGTGCATATTGAAAATGTGCATTTGTGTGTGTCTGTGTTTACCAGATCCAAGTTGGGGTGGAGTTTGAAGCCAGTACCAGGACACAGGAGACCACAACCTCATTTGGGTACCAGATGGAACTCCCAGAGGCCAACATGGTCTTCAGAGGTACAATTTCCTCCTGCAACTTGCTTTATGAAAGCTATAAAGAAAATATACAGGGTGACACTTTATTTTAAGGGGTGTGTATAAGACTATCATGACACTGTCATAACGATGTCACACCTGCCATGAACATGAGTCGTTCTGAATGTTTATTACTGTTGTCACTAAGTGTCATTTGATCATTTATGTTATTTTTAAAGCAAAGTTGACATTGTTTGAGATGTCTTTGTGAAGAACACTAGACATCAATCAAGCTGATAATGTCTTTGCGATGACAACTTGACATTAACTAGGACAAAAATGTGTTTGTGACAACATAACCTGCCAGTGTCTGTGTTATGACACTTGACATAGTCAAACTTAAATAAACTGTTTAGCTTTACGTTTTAACATGAGGGTAAACTGTCATGTGGTGTTAACACTGTTAAATGTTGACGCTAACTAGCTAACACCAGCTACAGATAAAAGCAGACAGCAGTTAGCCTACTTTAGCAGCAAGTAAACTAACTAACCGCTATCAGTCTATCAGCTAGCTCTGTAAGCTAAATGACCTTGGTACTGTACTGCTGTCAAACTGGCCTTATAACATGTAATAACATACTTATGACAAGTTCAAATTGAACCACTTTACTTGAGGTCATGACACTGTTATCAAAGTATGTGACAGTTAAATAAACTTACTAACACACCACTTTACACAAGGTCAAGGAAAACATTCATGACACTCTTTTAATGGTCTCATGTTGGTCCATGTCAAAACCAAACACATTTGACAGTATAATGTGATGTTAAAACATAAATAGGGCTGTTCAGGACAAAGATTTTTTTCGGTTAAATCAGATATGGCCGTGTAGTACGAATATTCATCAATTCATTCTCTTATTTTCAGTTCAGTGCGCCACACTAAACTCCTATATCAGCCTACATGACTATGTTTTACCAGTAAGACTCGCGTTTTAATGCCTTTCTTTAGTCATCTGCGATGTATAAACATCACATTTTCACACAGTCAGAGAAGTAAAAGTGTGTGTCCTGTTTTAGTTAAGTTATAAAATCAGCACACTGTCCAGATTCACCTGCTCTGCACGCTCTGCGCTCCTTCACATTGTAAATTAAGAGTTTATTTTGACCAAACCAGGGCTGGCGACAGTTGGAACAGTGGAAAGATGAGCCAAGATGTTTGTGGTTAAGCTGACAATGATGATGTTTAGAGTTGCAATGATTACTCAATTATTAAATTAATTGCCAACTATTTGGATAATTGATTAAGTGGTTTGAGTAATTTTTTAAGACAAAGAGTGGAAATTCACTGAATTTAAATGTTAATATTTTCTGGGTTCTTTACTCCTCTATGACAGAAAACTGAATATTTTTGCGTTGTGGGCAAAACAAGACATTTGAGGAGGTCATCTTGGGCTTTGGGAAACACTGAGCAACATTTTTCACCATTTTATAGGCAAACAACTAATAATGAGAAAATAATCGACTGCTGTGAAAATAATCGGTAGTCCTAATTAGCCCTAATTATGTTAAAATTACAGTTTTGCAAAGGGAGCAATAAAACATCTGTTTCTGGTTAAAAATGTCTCTTTTTAAAAGGTTTCTCGCCCGAAGCACTCCACTGTACGCTGGGGTAGAGTGTCTGACAGCATGTCACCAGCGCTCTGTTTCTGTCACTCTTCTCCACTTCTATCAGTTAGTTTTGTGGTGATTTAGAGACTTGGTTTGTTATTTTACAGCCTGTTATTCTGCCGTATTGCTTTGTGTACAATGAGAAAGCTTAAAAACAAGAGCTGAAACTTGTTTACCAACCACTTGTGTCACCATCTCACACCAATTAATCACCAGTGGATGTTGTCACAAGGATTTTTTTTGATAAGTGTGGCAACTAATATAAAAACATATTTGTGATTCCCCTTAATTCCTCATTGAAATGTTCTCCCTGGGCAATTTTGTTAGCTCTTTGTCGTCGTCTTTGGTAATATGAGTAATATCAAGTTGTCGGAACAAAGACATTTCAAACAATGTCAACTTTGCATTAAAAATGACATAACTGACTGAATAACACTTACTGACAAAAATCATAAATGTTCATAAAGACTCCCTAATGTTCATGGCAGATGTCATGACATGGCTCTGACAGTGTCATGACAGTCTAATGCACACCAAATTAAGCATTACCACATGCGCTATATGAGACCTTTTTTGTGTGTGTATCCATCCAGGTATGATAAACAGTCGGTGCATAATAGGTGGCGTGTTGGAGAAGCGTCTGACTCCGCTCCCTGCCACCCTCATCATGGGTGCCTTTGTAAATCACAGAGGGGACAAGCTGCAAGTGGGCCTGGGTGTCAATGTGGGATAATCCTCCACTAACACCTGCTGGAATTACAACTCGCCATCAGGAGATCCATCCAGAGACCTTTTTCAGAGGCGTGAGGCCTAAACTCCCAAGGTTTACTAGCTTCACTAAAACGCTTCCTATGAACCACCCGAGAGTTGTGGATTGTTTGGGTGTTGAAACCCAAAATGTTTCCGTAAAAATCGATGCATCTCATATTGCAACCTACCTCTCAAATCTGAGGTGATGTTTTCTGTTTGGGATTAAAAAGAAAAATGGTGGAGCCTTTTGAGGGATTCGACAGCTGTCGGCTTGAAACTACTGCACATCACCTCCTGGACAATGGAAACAGAAACGACAAGAGGCGTACTGTACTGAAAACTGAAAAGAAACCACTTTTATACTGTAGGTAATCATAGAGAAACTCAATGTATATAGAGTATACTGAGAGGTAGTAGGTTTTTTCATGTTTTAGCCCATTACGTATCATTCTTGTATACCTCACCTTTCTGCTGATCATTTTCTAAAGCACACTACTGTTTGTAAAACTAACGCATCATCTTTCCTGTCCTCCAGGCAGCCACTTCTTTTTAGAAATAGGAAACCTGCTCGGGACAGGTAATACAAATTCACATTATTCTTTACTTAATTTAATTTAATTAAATGCCTGCTTTCAGGATATTACCACATAATACTAACAGATAAAAATAGTTAAATGTTCACTTATCTCAGGCCAGTGTCTATGAGCTGATTTTCACACAAACTAATGGCTAGGGGATCAATCTAAAAATGGGAGTGGTCGGCAGAAATGTAAAATGGGTGAAATCATGCTAAAACGCCAGTATGACCCTTAAATGGATAGTTTGGATTATTTGAATTGGGGTTGTATGAGGTACTTATCGATAGTCAGCACATTAGCTACAGTAGATGGTGGTCTACACGCCCCGACCTTTGAGAAGCAGAGAGGGACAGCAGCATGGAAGCTAAGCAATGTACTGCTGTGGACAAGGTCAGCAACAAAAGGAATTTAAGCCACCAAAAAAAATAAAAAATAAAAATCAATGTCAATGTAAGCACTATATTTAGAATATTTTTACTGCTTTATTTTGCCGTCTGGTCACCCTTTCTAATAGGAAACCATTGTTATATCAGCTGAATCAGCCGTCATTTTACCTCACAGAACATGGGAGTTGCTGGTCTACCACTGCCCTAATCAATTACTTTGTTACTGTCTGACTTTGGTTTTTTAAAAGGGTATCTCAGAATGACAATAACATGATCAAACTAAACAATGGAGGCAGCGGTAGACCAGCAACTCCACTGTTCTGCGAGGTAAAATGATTGTTTTTGCTTTAGGAGTAATCCTGCTCCTTCTTTAAATTGAGCACACGTCATCTACTGTAGGTGATACACTGACTGAGTTCCTCATACACCCCCACTTCAAGTAATCAAAACTATCCCTTTAAAACTGTGTGTATGAGTAAGTGATTGTGTGTTTGATTGTGTGCACATCTTTTTTTCGTTGCCAGCATAAAGAAGTGTGTGAGATTCCACACATGAACAAACAGCCTGTTGACTGTACGAGAAAAGGTGCTGCTCCGTGTATACTAACCTCCAGCTGAGGGGTGTGAGAGTAGCTCTGCACTGACTCTAGTGAGCCAGGACTGTACTGTATGTAAATAAGATGGAAACACTGATCTGTATGCAACCTGCACTACTCACGCTGCTTCTGGGCTCTCCAGTCCTGTCTAACATAAGAAATGTTGCATATTATTTATACAATATGTAATATAAGCATAGAGAGAAGTGGAATGGAATGACTGTCTTTTTGGACTTAATTTATTAAAGATCTTATTTCTATCAGAGTTACTGTTTTATTCTGTGTCATAATATTTTGCATTGTTTTGCAGATTGGGGATTTATTGTGTTGTAAAGCTCCACTGATCAATATTTTTCGTATTAACTGTGGATCAAATGACTACATGAAGTATGAAATGCATGCATAGCGACAAACCAACAGAAAATTACAACCTAAGTCAGGCCTTACTTTCCACACAAAGGTGCTTTTCATCTTTTAGCTCCTTGTTTTGGTTTTACGCAAATAATTTATAATCAGCTAGCTGAAGAGCCCCATTGTGGTTTTATGTGAATAATTTAGCATCTAGCTAGCTAAAAAGCCTTGTTTTTTTATGTAAATAATCTCGCATCTAGCTGGCTAAAGAGCCTCCTTGTGGTTTTACATAAATAATTTAACATCTAGCTAGCTAAAGAAGATGTGTTTTTCTAAGGAACTGAGACAAAAACGAAGCTAAAAGGAAACTGAATATTGTACATGAGAGTCCAAATGATCAACATTGGGGAAGATTTATGATCTGTACTGCAGCCAGCCATCAGGGGACAATTGAGATGCACAGGCTTCACTTCTCAGTAGCTCTCATGTTGTCTTTCTGTATATACAGTCTGAACGGTCTGAACACAAAATCAGAGTGACAGAAAGATGATTAAATGATAGATGATAAAACAGCCAACAGAGTCACATCGGTGGATTAAAATGTTTAATATAAAGTCATAAAAACTGAAATTACTGATACTGTACATATATACAAATATATTCAAATATGAGGTCTGTAAACATTTCAGTTGCTGATATCATATAGTGTACATTATCTAGCAGCATAAGCTCACAGTAGCAGCTCTGTCCGTTTAAACCGCTGCCACTTCTTTCTGTCATTTCTCTTTGAAAAAGGAGAAGAATCCTTTCCCTCCTTCTCCCTTCACTCGTAAAGACTTGCTTCGTTGAAGTCCTGCTGTGTTTTCTCTCTCTCGCTGTTTTTCCCGCTGTCTTTCCTCCTCCTTTTGCTGCACCTGTTGATTGATCACCAGCCTCATGTCCTCCTGCAACAAGATGAAACATTCAGATGGAAAAACTATATTTGGCTTCTTCACCGAACAACTTAAAATGTGTTGCCAGAAGACATCATTTACAACTTAAGACTCACCTGCCAGGCATCCAGCTCTTGAGACAGTGCCACCTTGTGTTTGATGGTGTTGAGAAGCTGCTGAGTTAGTGATTCTTTCTCCTGTCGCACCATGGCCAGTTCACTCTCTAAGGAACTGGACATTGATATGATGATAAGCAAAACATACATGCTGTTCCACTCAAATTTGTAAAAGAAATTGTAAATCATAGAGATGAGGTTTTACTGTAAACTTCTGCAGGTTTTGTACCTCTTCTGCACAGTCCCTGCGATGTTTATTTTTATTTTTTCTTGTGTGCTTATAAATTCAAATTCAAAAATTCAGATACATTGCTGTGGGTTCAAATCAACAAATATGTTGTTGTGTAACGTTACCTGTAGCTCAGCATTCCAGGGCTGCCTCTAAATGGCTTGATTTCCTCCCTCAAAGTCTCTAGTTCTTCACGTTGAGACTGCAGCTGTGGTGAAAGAAAAATTCAAATTCTTAACTGAAGTAAAAGTATCAATACCACACTGTAAAAATACTCCAAAGCAAGTAAACGTCCTGATTCAAAACCCTGCTGAAGTAACAGCATTATCAGTAAAATTTACTTGCACTTACTAAATAAAACCTGTTTTCAGTTTTGTGCATTTTTCAGATGATCCAAAAGGGTTTTAAATTGTTTAACCTTAAAGAGACAGTTCAGCCAAAAATCAAAAATACATATTTTCCCCTGGCTTGTAATGCTGTTTATCCACCTAGATTTTTTGGTGTTAGTTTCAGAGTTTTAGAGATCTTGGCAGATGTCTGCCTTTTCTCCGATATAATGATATAATAATAGAATAATATAATTTCAAATTGTTTCTAATAGAGAGAAAGTAGCTCTGGTAGATTCTGCTGTAGAAAGAAAGTAGTTCCTACAGTACATGAAACTGCTCACAAGAAGGTCATAACTTCTGGAAAGAGACGTTGTTGAGTTTTTCAGATGTATTTTTTGGCGCTTTGAGCACCACAAGCAGAGTGCCATTTAGTTTGATTATATGAAAAGAAGAAGCAGACATCTCTACGGCCGATATCTCCAAAACTGTACAACTCACACCAGACAAATCTAGATGGATAATTTGTACTACAAGTAAGAGGAAAAATATGTACTTTTGATTTTGGGGGTGAACTGTCTCTTTAAGTAGGGAAATGTTCTCAACCCGTAAAGGAAGCCTTCATTCTGCATTTTATCAGGAACATTCACATGCAAAGTCAACAAACTTGCAGATATGTGGTTTTCAATGGACAAGAAGGATATGACCTGAAAAGTAACTAAAAGTGTACAACAAATGTCGAGGAGTAAAAAGGTATATTTACATTTTAGAGTGGCCTTTACTGTCATCAGTCCAAGACACACCTGTGCAATAATCATGCTGTTTAATCAGCATCTCTATATGCCACACCTGTCAGGTGGATGGATTATCTTGGCAAAGGAGAAGTGCTCACTCATGAAGTAACACATTTTTGAGTGGAGCAAGACTTTAACTATAGCAATATGCAAGTGGTCTGATGTCATTAATGAGGAGTTAAATATATTGATGTTAGGCTCTTTTGACTGTATGTATGTGTGGTTTTATGGATCAACAGACCTCCTCTGTGAGGGCTTGTATCTCTTCATCTCTTGCTTGCAGGACTGTGGAGTGAGCTAGAAGAGCTTCTTTAGCCTGATCGGTGGGAGAGATATACACAACACAACATATGAGAGGGTCAGTAAAGTTAAAACGTTTATTAGTAGATGTTTGTACTTTTGATGCAAATTTGGCATGTTAGAGCGCTGTTAGTATCAGTCTCTGGCTGGGTTCCACCGACAAGGATTCATTTTTAACCCTGATTAAATCATGGTTTAACTTTAAAATTGTGTTGCACCACAACGTTAAACTCCACCGTTAAACTTCACACTGATCCAGTGTTAACTTTCATGCTTGGTTATGAAACAGTGTCAGTTTAATACTGATGCTTCTAACCTACTGACCTACATAGGTAAACAAGACCATCAGCACAAAGATTGGTGATTTCTGTGTAGTTATTCTTAGTGCATGCCACCAAGATTCTTCTTGAAATCAGATTAAATGAGCCTGTGTTGTGTTTACACAAGCAGGGTCACAGCAAGTAGCCAGTTAAAAAGAAGCAGAATGAAATTAGTTAGATAAATGTACATTTGTCATTATATTTTGTGGTTATGGTGGTGGAAGCACTACTGCTTTTAGCCACAGGGGGCTCCAAAATCACAAAAAGAGATCAAATAAATTCCTTGTAGTAGTTTTACATTTACATTTGAGGAAATTAAACTTTAAAAAAAAAAAAGGCTGCCTTTTTCAGATGGATTGAGCTAAATAATTATCTGCTGAGCCATTAGGAGGCTAAGTAGACTAACCAACTGGTTAGCTAACATTATACTTTAGCTAGCTGCCAAACAATAGTTTTAAAAACCTTTTAGCTAGCTAGCAAACAACTTAATGTTCTGTTAATGAATACAGAGTTGGGGAAGTTAACAGTCTCCCCCCTTTTTCATATTCACTAGGTCCTAACAATACTACAATTTATATATATACAGTATATAAACAATTTATTTTTATTTATCTGTGTATTTTAATTTGGGCAACCAAGCATCTCCATATTTATTAAACTCTGTTTAATTTTAATTTACAGGAATAAACTTGTATTTACTTAAAGCAGATTAGTTATTAATGGTGCAAGAGAGCTCTGCTTAATTTTAAATCTGAATTAATTAATTAATTAATTAATTAATTAATTCATCTTTGTTGGTGCAACCCTGTATCCAAAAAAGGATAGGTCAGAATTAGTACATTAGTGTGTGTGTGTGTGTGTGTGTGTGTGTGTGTGCGTGTGCGTGTGCGTGTGTGCGTGTGTGCGTGTGCGTGTGCGTGTGTGTGTGTGTGTGTACCTGTGATTGCTGAATTTCACTAAGC
>JAJHUR010086437.1:12255-22843 GCA_027495735.1 Lutjanus campechanus
ACTAACCAACTGGTTAGCTAACATTATACTTTAGCTAGCTGCCAAACAATAGTTTTAAAAACCTTTTAGCTAGCTAGCAAACAACTAAATGTTCTGTTAATGAATACAGAGTTGGGGAAGTTAACAGTCTCCCCCCTTTTTCATATTCACTAGGTCCTAACAATACTACAATTTATATATATACAGTATATAAACAATTTATTTTTATTTATCTGTGTATTTTAATTTGGGCAACCAAGCATCTCCATATTTATTAAACTCTGTTTAATTTTAATTTACAGGAATAAACTTGTATTTACTTAAAGCAGATTAGTTATTAATGGTGCAAGAGAGCTCTGCTTAATTTTAAATCTGAATTAATTAATTAATTAATTAATTCATCTTTGTTGGTGCAACCCTGTATCCAAAAAAGGATGGGTCAGAATTAGTACATTAGTGTGTGTGTGTGTGTGTGTGTGTGTGTGCGTGTGTGCGTGTGTGTGTGTGTGTACCTGTGATTGCTGAATTTCACTAAGCAGAGACAGAGGTTGTGTGTGTGTACTGTCCAGCATGCTCTCTTCTCCCAGGTTCAGAGCTTTCTGCTGCAGTGTGCGATTCAAGGTTCGCAACTCAAACACCACTCCCTGCTCCTGCTCTATCTACATACAGTATACACACAAACACACACACACACAGTGAGAGGCAGGCACACACAGAGATCAAGAGCTTCAAACTAGTCGTGTTAGTGACTTCTGTTAGTGATGAGTGATAGGTATCTCTTGCTGTACATGATTGTCCCTCTTTAAATGCCAGTCAGTCACTCATCTTCACCTCTGCTTCTTTTTCTCTCAGTGCTGCTTGCAGTTCTGACAGTCTGTCTCTCAGTCTGTCTCTCTCTGTACGGAGTCTATCACTGTCCTCTGCTGAAGCTTTTAGTTGTGCCTCCATGTGCGACAGCCGCTCCAGCAAAACTCTGTTCTGTACGGGAGGAAGGTGGATAAACACAAAATACTGAATAAATGATGCAATGAAAGAGATAAAAAAAGAAAGTGGTGACTGAAGTGCTTTCTGTGCTCAGATTGAGAAATGAGCATGCTGGCTATTGGATTATGCTTTTTGATGCTTTGAGACATAAATGCGTATGTCAATCTTTATGAGTTTGCTTAATATTCTGCTAATGGTTTTTAAATCGTGCTTAGCAACATAACTGTAGATTTGAGACTTGGAGTCGAGTCAGATTCAAGTAATCAAAACAGCACTTAAGATTTGATTTTGACCTGACAACAAAGACTTGATAAAACTGTAATAAGTGTTTCACTGTCAACAATAAAATTATAAATAATTATGTTGCTAACGATTAGTAATGCCATAATTGATGTAATTTTGTTAAATGTTATTTTTGATCTACTAACATTATTTGGATGACCACTATAAAGTTGCAAATGATGTTTAAAAAACTTAAAATTAAAACCATTTAACCATTTAGCATAATAAGTTCATGACAGTGACAGTAAAACTGTGCCAGTTACTCTGGCATTGATTTCACTGTGTGCAAAACACGAAGAACTGCTTGTTAAGTATACCTCTGCTTGTACGTTATCTAATCGTGTGACGTTGATATTTCGGCTAAAAGACGACTCATCCATCTCTTCCCTGAGGGAGCGCAGCTCAGTCCTCAAGGAGTGTTCCAGCGTTACAGCCTAGACGAGCAGAAAATGGACAAGTTCAGAAAAGTATCTATTGTTCAGTGAATGACGAAGGTGGGACTCCCTCAACCTGCTAGTCTGCATTTTTCCTGTCTGTGGGACGGTGACACCACACACACACAGGCATGCACAGACACAGACACACACACACACACACACACACTGTTTCATTCTAGCTCAGTAAAGGACCGGTGTGTAGGTTTTACTGGCATCTGGTGGTGAGTTTGCATACTGCAGACACCTCATCTCACTCTCCCCTTCCGAGCATGTAGGAGAACCTATGGTGGCCGCAAAGCTTGCAAAAAACACAGAAGGCCATATCTCGTCTGTTCTGGGCTACTGAATATGGCGATGCAAAATGGCAGACTCTGTGGAGGAGGATGTGCACAATGTAGTTCGACATAAACCTGTGTAACAAGCTTTAGATCTGTTCACTTCCTATGAACACTTTAGCAACATTACATTTGCCTAAAAACTTAGTGACGTTTCATCCTTAAGTTAGTTACTTCACTCTTCACAGTTAGCTTGGTACATACTGTTAATTGTGTTTACTGTTCGGTTTTGTGTTTTGATTTTGATAATCATCAAATGCAGAGGAATGACACAGGAAAAAAAGTATCAGGATGTGTTGCTCTCATCTATTCACCACAATAGATGTGAAAATACTGGGAGAGGAACCAAGAATGAGGTCGGACATCAGAGAAGCAGTGAGGAGAAACAGCATGTACAGCCAAAATATTTTCATATTCAATACGTGAATTAAGGGTTTATTTCAACCACACCAGAGCTGGTGAGTTTTGGAACAATTAAAAAAAAAGAGCTATGACATTTTTGATTAGTTTAATTTTGTTTCTGTGAAGTTGGAATGAAGATGACGGTTCTCGCAAGCTAGCTAAGGTTGCACTTATTTAAGACACAGAAGTAATTATGAAATTGCTCAGAAACACTATAAAACAAATGGTAAATATTATTAACAATATGTACCAAGCTGACTGAAAAGTGAAGCAACTAACTTAAGGATGAAAAAAGTTTGTAGGGGAAGGTAACATGCAGCTTGTAAAACAGATATTTACATCACACTGCATTTGACAAGTAGAGAATATTATATTCCATTTATAGATCCTCCCAAACTCATTATGACATGTTTAGGACTCTGAACTTGATTTGGGACTTGTCAGTCTTGCTTGTGTGCAAAGACTTGAGACTTACTTGCGACTGTGACAAAATAATGATTTGGTCCCACCTCTGCATACTGGACCTTTAAGGCAGGGTTCAAGTTGCCTATTCACTGGTAGTATAAACTAACCTCTGCTAGCTGCTCCACTAGTCGCTGGTTATGATTGGCTAGCTGAGTTAGCTGTTCACTCTCATCCCGTCGCCGGTCACGCCCCTGGCTGTGATGATGCTCCAGCTCAGCCCTCAAGGCAGCTAAATCTGCAGCCAGCTCTGCCTCCCTCTGCCCAGATGCCAGTTCATTCATCTCCAGCTTCCTCTGAAGTACATGCTTCTCCTGCTGTAAAGCCTGAGACATTAAACACGGCATTAAGTGGCTTCAAGGGAAGAAGACTGCATGAATATATCACAGACTGAAATAAATGGATAGTTTGATGTCTGTATTCCTCTTACTTTGAATGTGAAGTTAAATGTGACAGTTTCCAGACAGCAAAAGTGTTTAGAGGGAACAAGATGAGCAGACATTTTGACTGGGAAACGCACAGATGTCACTAATAACATTAACGATAATGATGGCTCTGTCATCCCAGTGAGTCATGACAGTGTGACACTGAACCAACATGCGCAACAGACCTTTTTCACAGCAGCCATATTGATATGAAATAGTGGGGTAAACACAGGTGTTACCAATGATGTTAATTAAAGTTCTGCTCTATGGGACCTTAATAAGTATCATTGGTAACACCTGTGTTTACTCTACTACTTTATGTCAATATGTCTGTTGTGAAAATGGTTGATACCAGCTAAATGGCATTAAGGCATCATTAATTTGATCATTTACACCTGTTCTATACCAGTGCCAGCATGTAAAAATGTCTTCTGTGGAAAAGGCCTATCCTGATCCTGGTAAGGTTTATTTAAGTTACTTACAAGACAAAATGCTTACAGAAAAATTATAAAAATAACATTTAGCTCCTCTCTTTTCAGCTGTAGTACTCTGTCTAATTTTAAAATTTGTGTCTATGTGATATACAAAGACAAAAGTGTGGACATCAGTAGTAAATCTCTGTAATCTTTGGAAGATGCTATTTGCACCCAGGGTGAAGTAGCCAGTATGACCATTTGCCCTGGGTGCAGCTAGACACAGTTTTTGTTGTTGTTGTTGTTGTTGTTTATATAATATATCTTATGCTGTTTTTAATAGTTTTATTACATGGCTTTGTTAATACTCGATTCTGATTGGACAATTTCAGCATTCTAAGGCCTGTTATTTCTATATAGTAAACCGTTGCTATGTACAACAGACTGTTGCTATGAAGAACAGACTGTAGCTGGCTGCAGTTTTCATCATATTCCCTGGATAAAATCATTTTTAAATTTAGATTTTGTCTCAAAGTATTGATTTTTTCGGTAAGTGACCGTGTAATAAGCAGGATAATGTACGGTGAGCTGGTGGTTATTGCAAAATAATAATGCAGTACTGACCTGCTCACTGTACATTATCCCCACCAATATACAGTGTTTTTGTTATCAGCCTACAGGCTGTCATTTCCATTATCTGAAGTCAAATAAATTGAACCCTATTGGTTACAGGCACCTATAAATCTTTCTACCTTAATAATAAGTGCTCTGCAGGCTCTAATAACTCAAACGTAAAAAGTTTTTAGTGCTCATTTTGTTCTCGCCTCATTACATTTTTAAGTAGTATTAGAGTTTGTATAATTATGAAGAGCATGGTTTACAACAGATTCATCCTTACCTCCACCTCCCTCTCGCTCTGCTCCAGAGAGGCTGCCAGCTCCTCGTTCTTCTCCAGTAAAGCCTGTCCCAGCTCTGCAGCCAGGATCAGGTCTGTCTCTATCCCACCTCCGCTGTCACTGCTGCCGGGAGAGGGCGTGGACGAGGGGAGAGCAAAGGAGAGTGAGACTGAGGAGGATGAAGAGAGAGGGAAGAAGGAGTCCTCCAGGCTTGGGGAGGGAAGACTGTTTTTCCTTGGGGTGAACATTGTTGACAGGCTTGTATGACGGTCAGTTAGAAAGCATCATTCCAGGTCTTTGGACTCGTAATCCGCAGTCACACAGGTGGCAGGTGGACAGCCATGAACTTGTGTCAAATCAGGAATCCTTTTCTGTTTCTTGATGATCTGATCTGGTGTGGTTTGATGAGTTTCTTCCCCAGTTTTATAATCCAGATATGTCTCAAACTTGTTCTTCAGTGTGGTGCCAGTGAATGCTGGTATAATTCAAATCTTCTCTTCTTCTTAAATAACTGTGTGAGCAATAACAAAGACACCACTGTAATAAACACATTTATTTACTGTAACTGTGACACTCAGGACATGTATGATCACTTGTGTGTGTCAGACTAGTTGTTTTCTAGTAATAGAATCTCACATGGCCTATAAGGAGGTCTTTTGTCTGACAGGTGCTTTTGTTACTCTGACCGAAATACCAGCTCAACTATTGTCTTTGTTCTGCTCCCCCTCCCTAAATACCGAAGGCATTGTGCTTCACTCTTTCCAACAAATACAACAATGTCTTGAATGTTCCTAGAATAGTCTCTAAAGAAATCAACTGGCCAAATCACTGAGAAACAACCACCACCATGCTTGTTTTTAAAATGTCTTTTTGCCCAAAGATAAGATAAGACACTACTATTAAAGTCACTGTCTATATTAGGCCTAGTCAATTACTTTTTCAGAAGGGACAGATTTGTATGAAGTGGTACTTATGGCCCAGACATGTACATTTCCAATGTCTGACCTGCAAGAATTTAAATGTGTAAAACAATCCACCTTTTTATTTTCTTTCTTCACTTCACTTGTTTTCACAGTTGGAAAATAAATATTATGTACAAAAGAAAAATCTATCTTTGTGATCATAGATTAGAAGTAATTTAATTTTTTTTTCATTCAGTTTGACTCTCCTAAAATTTTTTGAAAAGGTAAGTGTCTCTGTGCTTAAGACATAACCAATGAATTGGCAAATTAGCCTTCTAATAAAATCATTATCCCCCAATAAACAATGTAAACACCCATAAATTTAGAATGATAGCAGATGACAGATGTCTTATTTTGTGCAATGATTACAAAATGCTGTATCTCAGTCTTGTTAATGATGAAGATTTATTTATGAACGAATTACCTATAAGGAAAGTATACAATGTAAAAGTAAACTATTTGTTTTGACTTTAAAAAGTTAAGCTTTAAAATTCTTTAAATAAAAATTGTAATTGAACCAACAAGTCTTTAGTCACACTGACAAATATTACAAACAAATATTACAACTAACAACTAATTCTGTTAAGCTTGAAAAAACATGCTCGTACTGTTTTCATGTTTCTGAAAACAAGCAACTATTACTTATCTTAAAGTGTATTAGAGACGCCAGCAAGTTTTCATTGTGTGTTCTTCAAACTATGAAAAAGAAGGGTCTCTGGAGAGTTTTAACTCTCTCACAATGCATGCTGGGAGGTCTGCTAATACGCTGATCATGTTTCCTTGATTTTGTACAGTACATTCATTCAACTCATCATTTCAAGCCAACAGACTTCAAGTTAGAAGAACTCATGTTTATATGTTCTGAAAGTAGATACTAGAAAATTTATTAACTTGAACAAATAAAACTATATTTTTTGGGTCAGCATGACACAACTCAATAATCCTCACCCCTAATATTTGAAGTTTAAGCTAATATATCAACTCACTCATATACATTCTGTCTATACAAGCTAAATTTTGGTTACGATACAGTTGCTCTCTGCTGTCTCACTCTTCTGTGACATTTCTGTTTTCAAGTCTGATGTCACATCTGCCAGTTCACCTGTTTCAGTCACCTCTCACTAACATGAAACCATCCTGTCATCTGATTCAAAATAATCTAAAAGCAAAAGTGATAAACTCATTCCTACTTTAACATAATCTCTTTCCAGTATGAGAACTAACTAAAGGACCTTTGTTTGTCCTGACTTCGAAAGAGCAAAAATTAAGTCTGTCTTACCTGACAGTTCCCAGCCGACTCATACCAAACAGGTATAGTCTTCCTGTTTGGTGAGTGTGTCTGTGCAAGTGTGTCAGTGTGTGTGTGTGTGTGTTTGGGAGTGTTTGCACAAGAGAGGCTCAGCTGGTTTCCTTGGCAGTGGAAACATACGACATGTAAATACAGCCAGTGGCTCCACCTCCTGAGGTAAAAAGGTAAGAACAAACAGGGGGAGGAATACACAGCCAGGCAGAGCGGGGAGGAGTAGATCAGTGGTGTGGACAGCTGCTGCTCTGACATCTAGTGGCAGAACAACTATTTTGTAGTGGAAAGAACTTTTGGATACAATGGGAAAATAACTATATTTTATTAGAATAAATTAACACAGAATTTAATTAACCAAAATGTAGAATCTTTGGGAATCGTTTCATTAAAAAAGAACCTCATGATAAGTAATATAGAAACAAAAAGAGTGACAGAAATGAAATTTCTGGGAATAATTCCAGACAATAAATCATGCTGGAAGCCACATATAAATTACATAAAAACTAAAATATCAAAGGCCATTGCACTATTATATGAAGTAAAATAAATATTAAATCAATCTCATTATATACCTTATATAACCTACTGTGTGGAAGTGTGGGGAAATACTTATAAAACACACACTAATCCAATATTCATCCTTCAAAGAGAAGCCAGAAGAACTGTAAACAAAACCACCTACAGAGAACCAACCAATTGACTCTTTATTAAATTTAAAGCGCTAAGATTTAAAGACGTGGTTGACTTCAAAACACGTCAAATCATGTATTTATCAAGCCCTTTCAAAGGAGAGCAAGACAACACAATTGTAGAGGAATTTGTATGTTGTATGTTCAGTGAGGACTAAGACTTAAAGACATTGCGTTGCCATCAAAGGAGTTACTCAATGTAACTGTAATGTCAAAATGAAAACATGTCCAACATTGAATAAGTTTAAAATATGTTTGAAAATAACATTGAATGGTTGGAGAGGGGAACAGGCACAGTAAACAGGGTACAGGACAAGTAGGTTTATTTTGATTTTCCTACTCCTTGAACTACTATGAATTATTTATCATTAACATGCTGAATATACCGTTAATTCGGTATTCTAGTTTAATTTTGTTTTTTAATATTTTTCTGACATGTTTGAAATCTAATCTAATCTAATCTAATCTAATCTAATCTAATCTAATCTAATCTAATCTAAGAAGATAGACACAGTTGGATCGGTTACCAAGTATCACAATATTAAAGTAATGTAAATTGATTACTTTTTGATACTTTTGGATTACCTCAATACCACTATATAAAAATGTTTAAGCCTAATATAATGTTTTATTAATAGCTCAATTAATAGATATAATTATGCACATTTAAATGTACTTTGGTCAGTAACATTATGCAATGCACACTTCACACTCATTTGGTCACCAGCCTCATCAATCTCAACAGTCCCAAAATATTTATCAGTAGTAGCAGTTATTCTGTGTAGCTAATATTAGCAGTTAATCTGTGTAGCTAACATTAGTGATTGGTCTGCGTAGCTAATGTTAGTGATTGGTCTGTACAGCTAAAGGTAGCGGTTGGTCTGTGTAGCTAGTGGTAGTGGAAGCATTTTTTCAAGAGATAATGATTTGCTGGTTTGACTGAGACCAGAGTGGTGTTGTGAGACCTCTGTAGTGTTGTAATCTATGCACACTGCATATGTATATGCATCCATGTATGTATTTCAAAATTGTTATTCTGCTAATCCCTATTTTTTCTGAGTGTAACTGTAACATAATTGTGTCTTTTTTGTTACTGTAATGGAGTACAGTTAACAGAAAATTGCAGCTTAACTCTGAGGAATGTGTTGTTAACAAATCCACCAGTCTGCTGTTTGAGTGGGGGTGACACAGGGTGAGACACTGAGAGGGGAAGGTTAGGACACAAGCAGGGGTCTGTCTAATCTGGCTCTCCTCCTCCTCCCTCCTCTTTATCCCCCATCCTGTTTACCTGCTAGAATGGTCTGAAAGGAGCTCTGTGTGTGCTCATGTATGAGGTAGGGGGTAGGGAGATTACTGTAGGAAAAGGGGACTGCCACTGCTACACCTCCTTCTCGGGGACAGCAAACAGACAAAAGGGAACAAAAAGCCCACAAGGACGTCCACCATTGGATCATCAGGTGTGTTCACATACAGTACAGACATGCCTTGCAAACTCTGGCTTGCTCTTTCAGTGTGGCTTCTGCTGCCAACCTCTGAAGCTGGAAGGCAGATGCCAAAACTCTCTGACAAGAAACTCTGCGCTGATGCCGAATGCAGCCGTAAGTAGCACACTTATTTTTGCTGCTGGTGACTGCTGCATTTAGTTGTCAACTATTTAGGGATCACGTTACACTACTAAACTTTTTTCAGTTGCATAAAAAGTCTCCTATACTCCTGCACAGATCCTATCTTGATTGCTCGTGCACTCCAGGACTACTACCCTGGAGACTGCAGGTTCATCCCCATCAGACAGGGGCAGCTCGTCTATGTCTATGCAATGCTCAAGGACAGAGGGAACCTTTTCTGGGCTGGCAGTGTAAGTTAAAAGGACAGTTCACCCCAAAAATAAAAAAAACAACATATTTTTCCTCTTACCTGTTGTGGTATCTAGATTGATGTGAGTTTTGGGGATATTGTCCATTAAGATGTCTGCTGTCTCTCAAATATCATTTAACTAGATGGCACTCAAGTTCTTACTGACTTTTGTCAGTTTGTATGAGTTGTTTGTAGCGTTTGTCAGTGTGACCGAAGAGTTGTTTGTTCAATTTAACATCTTCAGCTTATTTAACATGTTTTCTTAAGTGCAAGAGAAAAGTTTATTTGTTTTCAACCATTGCAAAATTACCTCAACTTGTCTTTTCAAAGTCAGTCCAGACCAGACACGAACTCTTTTTGGGTGTTAAAACAAATTATTTATTTATTTATTTTTTTACAGTAAATTGTTCTCAACAAAGTCTTTGGATTATTTTGAGCAACCAGGGCCATGATTTCTGGCAGTTGAGTTTTTCAGATGCACTTCTCTGGTGCTTTCAGCACTACACGCTGAGCGCCATCTAGTTGTATTATGTTTGAGAGACGATATCTCCAAAATTCTGGAACTCACACCAAAACAATCTAGATGAAAAATAGCAGTATAGATAAGAGGAAAAACATGTATTTTTGATTTAGGGGTGAACTGGTCCTTCAAATAACTATTTACACTCCCTCCCGCTCACTCCGCTCTGCCGATGCTAACCTCCTGCCCCCCCCCCACTTTTTCTGTTCAGTCTGTGATTTCTCTTCTCTCCTATTGTGAAGCGTCTTTGAGTGTCCTGAAAAGCGCTATACAAGTTTAATGCATTATTATTATTATTATTATTTATAGGATAATAACCCTTATTTTGATGTAACTATTAAAAAAGTGATTTTGTCAATAACTTTTGTCCATGTCATGCATTTGCAGGTACAGGACTCGTATTATGGACAGCAGGAGGCTCGCGTTGGCCACTTCCCCAGCAGCGTGGTGGAGGAGACACATCCTCTCATGCCAGCCAGCACCGAAGTCAAGACAACTGTAGGTGAACACACACACACCCACACCCATAAGCATTTTGTGATGCTTTCTCCTAATTCTTCCTCTCCTCTTATTTCCAGAAATGGGACTTCTACTGTCACTGATAATGACAACAACTTTCTTGTCAACTACATCACAAGATAACTT
>JAJHUR010086438.1:0-19273 GCA_027495735.1 Lutjanus campechanus
AGAAGCGGCCTACAGACTTATTTCTATCTCCACACCAACAGATATTTTTCTTCTTCTCGTGTCCCCGCCCACCTACCCCCATGCTGACTCAAGTGACATCACATGAGGCAATTTTTCAGAACTCGATATGTAAAACTGGTGCGTTAATTTTGGACCCTGAAGCAGAACAACTGCTGGCAACAGTTCACTGCAGATTTATTAAGAAGTTATGGGGGTTTGGAGAGATTAGTCAGTGTGTAGGGTGGAGCTGTGCAGTCAGCTGGAAGGCAGACAGGTGAGCCTCTGATCACAGGTAGGTGATGAACCTGAGTCACAGGTAAACGCAGGTTTTAGACACGATTCACAAGACCTGTAATAAAATACTAAACTTGAGTCTCAGACTCGGCTGTAGCGTCAGTACCTTGTAGAACAACAGGGCGAAGACCGTGTGGAGTGTGGAGGCAGATTAAAGGGCAGGAGCTCGATGAGACGATGGGTCACAGGTGTGCAGGAGTGAGACGGAGTGCCACACCCTGACAAACACACACGCACACAGACAGAGTGAATAAACAACATGAAATACAAGGGGAGGGGTGAAACACCAGAACACAGCAGGGACCGTGATGAGAATTAGTTACCAAATCCCCAACTGGAAAAATACCACAGTATATATTTATTTTTTTGATTTAATACATCTGAATAAAGTTCATAAGAGAGATGGTTGACATGTTAAAATATTAAAAACTCCTCCTTCTTTGCTCCTAATAAAGACAATGTTATTCAAAGCTTTGTGGACCGTGTGACCGTCATGAGTTAGTGCCTTATAAAACTGCACAAATCACACCACTGTGTGATCTTGCACCGCTTTGGTTAAGGTTCGGTTAGGTTTAGGCACAAAAACAACCAGACACCCAGACGTCCTCTGTTTGTGGACTCTGCAGCTCTGTAACACTCTCAATCTCTCTGTTTCCTCCTTTGCTCCTGACAGACAAAAGCTTTTGTCACTTGAACGTAAACATATGTTATCCTGGTGAATTATCTGAGGGGACCGCCCATTGATTTAAACAGCCCATTGAGGCTGTCAGAAGTATCAAAGTTTTGATACTTTCTCAATACCACGTGTTTAAAACAACACAATACCTGCTAAATATAGTAGTGAAAGTACCGAAGCTATTTTAAAAAAATGATGTAAGTGCTCATTCAGGACCTGAGTTCGGTTCAGTTTTTGTTGTTCTGCCTGAAATTTGGCTCACAGCAGCAAATCCAGACAATGACATCTTCTGTACCAGCGCTGTGTGCAGGTTGTTTAGGTTAAAAAAAATCATATTTTGTTTGATTATGACTCGTGGTACTGAAAGAGTTATTGAATATCTTTTTTTTGCATTAGTGTTTTATCAAAGTTTAAAATTTCTGTTATTGTGAACACCTTACAGCCTCTTATTCCAAAACACCAACAGTCAGAAAAATGTTCCGATATCCTGTTATCCCGAAAACAAACGCCCATTGCTCCGAAAACATGCACTCTCCCTGCAGTTATTGGTTCAGTGACGAGGCTGTTCTGCAGGATTTATGTATTGTTTTGTCTTTGTCTTTTTGTAATGTATTGGTGTGTATCTTTAAAAATTATAATAGATCTTCACAAATCCAGCACCTCTTGAGATTAAGCCATGAGAATAAAAGAGAAATATGTGCTTTGACTTAATCCTTTGAGAAAAATAGTATTCTGCCGTGCAGATCGCTTTGAAATCTTAGATCATTTAAATAAGTCATATTACAAAGTATGAAAGGACTTTTCTCAGGTCAGTCTGGGTTCATTAGGTCTTTCGTTGGGATCTACTGATCAGACGTCACTTCGTGAATCTCCCTCGTGTCTTTATTGATGCAGGATTGACTGACAGCGAGTGAACAGTAATAAGATTTCAGGCTTTAAGTCGCAGATCTTTAAGTGGTTTCAGCATCGATCAGGACTGATGTGAAACAGATTCTCAGAGACTCTGACCTTTGTTCTCTCCTCTGTTTCTACCTCTGTCTTTCATGCTCAGCGTCTCCTGTTTTTTCACGTTCCCCTCTTTCCTTCTTCTTCTTCTTCTTCTTCTGTCTCTTCCCAGCGAGCTCTCTGTCTCTCCGCTGCACACACACACACGAGAGTCGCTGTCGTCACATTGTATTTATAACCCGGTCGCTCCCAGCAGGCCCCGGGACTCGCTGCGATTGGCTGGCTGATGTGGATGAGCCAGCTCAATATGCAACACTTCCCATTCTCTTCACTTTCCCATCAGGAAATCAGATCCGTCACAGCCAGAAGAATCTGAACACGCACTTAAGGGCAGATTATACATACGCACACAAATATGCAGCCTGGCACTCGCAAGCTCCAGGAAAACTGCGGCGCTTCAGTGTTTTCTTTTGCTCTTTTTAGACGTCGTCCTGCAGACTCGGAAAAAATAAACACAAAATTATGCATCATCCGACTATTTCTCATCTATTATTTTACCGATATTAATGCTTTATTATGAACAAGTAAGAGCGTTGGTTTTAATGATCACTGCCTGACCAGCCATGCAAGCCCAGTGGCTTTCCGTTGTCCTCCAACATACAGCTCACCATAAACTATAACTCCAGTCACTTCATCCTCCATTCATAATGAAAATCAAGTTGATTTCTGAGAAACCAGCTTTTCAGTGCTACTTTGAACACAAACAGGAACCACACCACACCGAACAATGTGCAGATAATATGGTTGAAGTTGAGTTTTATATCACACCAGCATGTAAAAATATTACCCTAATAATAATAGTGATAAAACAGGCTCATTACAGCTTATAATGAATGTGTGAAATCAGACTTCTGCTCAAACTGCAAGACCGAAACATCTGACCTGCCACAAATACGATCAACTGTCTTGCAGCCAAATCGTTGATCGTTCAGGCAATTAATCAGCAGCAGGGCTGGACGGTTTTGAAAGAATATCTTAATTGCGATTATTTTGACTGATATTTCAATTACGATATGATTCGCAAAATTAGAGGTAATGCTAATTTTTACATCATTATTCTTATTTTGATTGAAAAAACTTGTGAAAATGACTATGGTGTGATTTTTTTTGCAGGAATCTGGACCAAATAAAGATTTTTCTTAAGTCTGTAGAATCTGATATGTAGGACAGGACATCACTGCCTCGTGACGTTCATTCATTTAAAAGTTATTTTGTTTGACACACTTTTTGCCTTCAACAAATGTTGCACCTCCTGCAGTCTGAACATTGCAGAAAGCCATATTGCGGTTCCAATAAAACTTTGATTAATTGTGCAGCTTTAATCAGCAGTCCCGCCTCAAACAGAGTGACAAACTTGGTTTGGATTCTAAAACCAGCTGATTGCAACTAGTTTGGGCTTTAAATTGGGCTTAATCTCTGCAGTGTCTGTCCGTTTTAAAGGTTCCTTTATGAAATTTATCTGCAGTGCCCACTGCAGTGTTGGAGACCAGTGGAAACGGACAAGAGCACGAGTACGAAGACAACAATCGTTGCAGACAGTCCGCAACCGTGCTGAGAGTTTAAATCTGCTTTATTGATCAGGCAAACAGAGAGAGACAGCCGGGGCGATATTTGAGCCTGCAGAGTGTTGAGATGTAGGTACAAGAAGGTTTATAATGACATGATGAACAAACTGAAGCTCCGCTGTGACCTTTGGGGAACATCGGACATCCTGACTGCATCTGTGTGTGTGTCTGTGTGTGTGTGTGAGACTGAAACCTCAACCTGTCGGGATGAAAAATGACTCTAATGACAAGAGAGTCGTCTCTCATGTGACTGAAGGTCATTCTCCTCACTGAGTCATCACTCCTCCTCCTCCTGCTCTCATGTCTTCTTTTCATCTTCACCTCTGTTACATCAGCTCATCTCGACCCGAACATTAAAAACATGATGTGCTTCCCTGGAAGTCTGCCATGAGAACCCATGACACCAGAACAAATGAATTATTTCCTTCTAGACGGTGAAATGAAGGATTACACGTCAGACATGATGCTCAGTCGTGGCCTCGAAAACACCAGATGACGGAACAGCCTCACCACTCGGTTCGTTCAGCAGCTGTTCCGTCTGTGTTCCTCCTACAGATCATGTTACGTTCAGCTGAAGGAGTTTGTCCAGTTGTTGCAGAAATATAAATATCCCAGCTGACATTTTCATGAGCACTTGAAGAACTACACAGTCACATGGGGGATTAGCTCAAATGGTAGAGCGCTCGCTTAGCATGCGAGAGGTAGCGGGATCGATGCCCGCATCCTCCAGATCTTTATGTTTAAACCTGATTCTTAATCCATGTTGACTTGAAACAGTTGTCTGTTAAGAACAATCTCCCCACAAGGTTCATGCCGTAGATGTGAGCAAAAAAACTGACATGCAGTACTAGTGAGAGCACGTCAGGCTGATTATCTGGCATTTTTCTGCTGCTGTGGAACGATGTTAGCGCTCCAGATCGTGAGTTTTGTGATCGTGGTGAAGAAGTTTGTTTGGAGCCCTGTAATATGACTGCGATGCATCCTGCTGTAAACGTTTGTCTTCAGTCACCATCGTGTTTTCCAAACGTGTAACACGTTTTTCCCATCCTAAATGACAGCGGATCTAATCTAAAAACATCACTGGCTCACGTTAAATATATATTATGCTGTAATGTGCAGAAAAATGCAGTTGAATGACGTCACTTCTGACATATTGTACTTTGTTCTCTCTTAAAACCCAGTGAATTTTTCAACTTCATTAATTAATTAAAAAAAAATCCATCTAAACCATCTAAAACATGTAACTGGCTAAGATGTATATTAGATTATAATCTGCATGGAATAATGCAATTAAACAACTTTTCTGTTTTGATATCAGCATTATTTATCTGCCATTGGCTGCCCTGTAAACATCAGCATCAGCTGATCATTATGCAAGACATGAATTGATAAAAAGTTCAACCAAACATTTACTTTTCATGCATAAACGCATTTCTGCCAACTTTCTGAGCTGTTGCTCCAACTTGAGGGGGCATTCATGTGAATTTTTCCAGTTATTCCAATAAAATACAAGATATTTCTAAATTATGGTTTTGGTTTTTTTACGTCTAGGCTGGTTAAACACGTTTTATTGACTTGATCACAATGGTTCTTATTCTTCAGAAAGGTACAAAGGTTCTTTTGTGTCACTGTGGCATCATCCTCCTGCAGAACCACATGATTTTAACAAGGAGTGGTACATAACAAGTCCAACAAAGTGTTTGTTTCCCAGAAACAAGTTCAGGGAAATGACTCCAGAGGATAAAGAAAGAGAAAGAGTAGCTTCACGTCTTGATGCAAAACTGCCGACATGAAGCCCTTGTCAGAGCACGATGCTCAACTTTTTCCTGAACCTGTTTTAGAGGGAATAAAATATTGCTTTTCTAAAGATTTAGTGCAGGAGAAGAAGTACACTCGTTTGCTGTCAGTGCGAGCAAGCTGTTTTCGGGATAACCAGGGGACGTGTACTGTACAGAGCAGCAAAACGTTCGATTTTAATTGGATGTTGCTGCATTTGTGAATTGGTGTAATTGGGGTTTTGACACAGTTTCGTGAACCCAGTGAGACTCAAGGCGGATCTTGTTATCTTTCACTGCATTTAAAAACATAATTACGCATTCTCTTCTCCAGATAATGGGCCTGGTCTGTGTTATAAGTGCCTGGTGGAGAAGAACCGTCAAGTTGTCCATTAAAGTCCATTCACGGGCCGCATTATAAAAACCTGAATGTAAAGGATTTGCCTATCAGGGATGCACGAGAGAGAAAAAAATACCCTGACATGAATCGGCCCTTTAATGAAGCTGAAAGAATATGACAGAACACAAAGAGCAGCAAACCAGGCAGTCACACACACACACACACACACACACACACACACACACACACACACAGAACACAAAGAGCTCGAAACAAAGAGTCTTTCTGTAAAGACCTGCTGCAGACGCATCCTCTCTGAAGGACTCCACTGTACTCTCTGCATGAGTTTGAGTGTGTGTGTGTGTTTTTGTGTGAGTAATAACGAATGTATAGGCTTCACACAGTTGACACACACACACTGTCTTTTTGTATTAAGTCCTGACACTGGAATGTGGCCAATACAAAATGACCGTGGCCCCTGGTTGCCCTTCTCGGGCCCCCCTTTCTTTTTTTTTCTTTCTTTTTCTCCTCCTCTTCTTTACATTTCTTTCTTCTCTTCTCCTTTTCTCTCCCGATCTCGTTTCTCGTCTCTTTCTCTTCCTGCTCCTCGATGTTAATGTTACATCTCTGCCCTCAGGACAGAGAACATGTGTGTGATCGTGTGTGTGTGTGTGTGTGTGTGTGTGTGTGTGACATTCACCTTTCGACACAGATTGCATCACTGTGGCCCCGGGCCCTTTAATCTCCACGGTAACCAAAGACGCTGTAACCAGAGGCATGCAATGATAATGATTCTTCATCGGCGTTCACACAAATTTTTTTTTAAATATGCAGCGTAGAAATGTCCTTTTACAAGGTAGAAATAATAACTAGAAAGCAAATCTCGCAAAAGCTGCACAATGTTTCATACTTGTGTTAATAATACAAAACACATTTTATTACAGACATTATTAATCTGATTAATCAGTCAGAATTTATTGAAAATATGAGAATAGAATGGAAATCATAAGTATCTAAAAATGTGCTTTATACTACTATATACAACAGTATAGACAAAAATAGAAATAGGAGGTCTACAAATATGTAAACATTAATTCATTAAAGCCGAGATTAAATGAAAAATTGTGCACCTATTAAACAATAAATGCCAAAAAATACAAAAAAATCAGCTTATTTACATTAGTATATCAAAATCCAGCCATGTTATATAAAAAAACAAAATATGACTTTAAATTAACTAAAACTTTATCAAAATGGTCCCACAGGGAATTTAAACATGGCAACTTCTGCTTTAAACAGCCATTTTCAAAACTGAAAGTGTCAGAAAAGCATTCAGCGTCCTCAGTAACCCCTAAAACCACTTCTATATTGTTCAGACCAGCCAAGCTGAATATAATATATTGTCCACCACGGTGATTAATGCTAATTAATGCTAATTATGCAAATTGCTCAACATATGCATGTTAGCAGCAGTTTGCTAAATACCGAGGACTCTTACTTTACATGTTTAACATACATCTAACAGCTTTGGAGAACTAAACATTTCCAGGTTCACAGTTTGGTTCTGCAGGCTGGCAAATATGCTCATGTAGACTTTTATTCAGCTTTTAACAGCGCAGAGCTAAGCTAGCTAGCAACCACATGGTACACTCTCCATGTTTGTTACAACGCGCCCATTTCTCAAAAATCAAATCAAACTCCTCCCAACGCTGGAAGATGAAACTGACGTTTCATCTACACTTTAAGTGCTGTAGCCCTTCAGAAGTTAGCAAAAATGTTTAAATAAAACAACAACACTGAAAGTCTGAAGTCTGTGAGGCTAGAGGCTACCGTGTTACATGCTGATGCTTTGAGCTAAATGCTAAAGTAAGTATGCTAACATGACAATGATAACATATCAAGCTGGTGTAACGTTAACAATGTTTACCTTCTTAGTTTAGCGTGCTAGCATGCTAACATTCACTGCAAAGTGCAGCTAAGGCTCGTTGGAATGGCCTAAGTTTTGGTCAACTTGAAGTAGTGGACAAGTTGAAATTGTGACCTGATTTATTGGCAGAAATTGAACATAATGATCTTATTTAAAATGAGAACAGTTGTGTTTTTGTTATCTTAGAATGATCTGTTTGTATAGGAGGTGCGGGTCCTCTTTTCAAGTCCCCCATGTTGCACTGCGATGTTTTTCCAGTAGTTCAGAACAATCTGCAACCTCGCTAGATGCCACTAAATCCCACACACTGGTCCTTTACTTTACAGACATTACACTGAAAAACAGAAATGTCAACCTCATTGTGGTGGTAGTGATCATTGTTGACATTTTGTGTCAGCATTTTCGTTGAGATATCACACAAAATAAGACAAATTTGACCTGCTGGTGGCTCTAAATGAAAAGTGAGGACATCACCGAAGTCAGCAGGATTTATCCTCTCAGCATCATTAACATCTGTACAAAATTTCACGACAGTCCGTCTAATAGTTGCTGAGCTATTTCAGTCTGAAGTGGCTGATGCTGTATTTTACTTGGTGAAAGCCTGCTCTGCTGTTCTGTACTGGTCCACTTTGAGTGTGATTCACGTCTGAAGCGGTTCAGGGTTTTAGTCGAGCTCAGCTTGTTGTGGCGTGGTGTCATCATGGTGAAGCTGCCCGCTTCCAGCTCCGTCTGCCTCATCAGCACAAAGTCTGCAAAGACTGCAGCTCCAACACCCACAAAGATTTAAACAGTTAGACGTCCACATGAACTCAGTTTGACCTCAGTGTGCTCAAACTGTGTCCTCTGAGAGACATTTTAATCAATGATTAATTCAAAATACAGTACAGGCTTTAATTAATCTCTCTGTTGGTTAACTTGAAACCTTGATAACAGGGAAATGTTACCCGGAAATGTTCACTTTACACAAGAAAAAACTAAGAGAGCAAAAATCACTCTGCTCAAATCTAATCGGATTAATAGTTTTAGTAAGAAATTAACAATCAATACTCAGTACTTTGCTGTAACCCAGTATGAGCAGTCATCTAATGGTCCAGTTCGCAAATTTAATTATCTGCTATCATGAAAATGATGAGCAAAATCAAACACAACATATCTGTAATAACACATTTTGAACACAGAATCTATTATATGTTGTTATTAGCTGATAAAAAATGCATTGAAACATGTTGAAACCCTTTAAAATCCATTTAAATCAATAAGGTAACAACACTGCATCCTGCAACAGAGCGTAAGAAATATGACTTCTTGTAAAATTCAAACATTAGTTGTTGTGACTTTTCTTCTCAATACTTTGGCTTTTTTTTTGTCTTCAAAAATAGGACTCTTTTCTTGTGATTTATTTTACTTTTTCTCAACTCAGACTCCCTTTTAGTGCATCATAATATCATAAAAACCACAGCTTTCCCTGCTTCATGAGAACAAAACAAAACAGTACAAAAGCTGCATTTACAAATGATAATTCTGCTTTAATACATTTGATAACACTGAATATATTTGAATGTTTAATTCATTTACAGATTGAGCGACTATACTGTAGTTTTGTAAACCAACTGTGTGGTTACCTACTTATATATATTCTATAGATTTTGTTTTATAACATCTATACCCCATAACAGACTTTATTGATATAATCTATATATAATCAACCCAAATGTTCTCTTGTTGTTCTCAGGCGATGGAGAGCAAACTGCTGGTCGGTGGAAAGAACATCATCGATCACACCAACGAGCAGCAGAAGATGCTGGAGATGAAAAGGCACGAGATCGCTGAGCAGGTAAAAACCAGATATACTAAAAGGCAAACAAATCATATTCCTGACATCACAGTAAACTGCATTTTACTGTTAGATACCCCTGAAAAATAATGATTAGTTGAAACACAAATGGCTGAGCATGTTTGTTTGCTTCATTTAGTATTGAGTCTGACATTCAGAGAACCAGTTAGTACCAATAGTGTTTATTTTTTGTTGTATTTTGGTACAAAGGTTTTAAAAGCAGGTGACGGGCCTCCACACAGGGGCGCAAAACAGTTTCAGGAGAGGCTCAGTGAACATTTCATACATTAGTTATTAACATTAGTTATCAAAAGGAGATCATTTAACTTAAACGGTTAAAGATATAGTTCATAGATTCAGTAGGTTGGGGGAAACTTACTGTTTTCCCAAAGTCAGAGAATAATAAACGCCTTTGGACAGACCTTTTTTATGTCTGTGGTGTGGTCTGAAGTTATGTCAAACAGCTTATAGTAATCTTGTTAAGTGTTTATAGGATCAAATAACATAATCATGATCCCACATAAATCCACAAAACTAAGCAAGTAAACTAAGGGAAGGATGCCTTTTTCCAAGCTTTGACTGCCCACAGCTTCAGATTTTGAAAACCCCCCTGATTTAGTACATTTATTTCCTCTGTAATTGAACTACACCGTGCACGCTTAGGCTGCAGTAAGCCTGCCTTAAAATGTTTGACAAAAAAGTAAGTCTACTCAAAGAAAATGTGTTTTCCTAAAGGAGTGTTTGTGTGGATCTGCTGCAGCAGGCGCTTTCCAATCACAAACAGAGCTTTAGAGTTAAGATTAAAGGGACAGTACACACCAAAATCAAAACTACATATTGTTCCTCTTAGTTTTAGAGCTGTTTACCCACCTCGTTTGTTTGGAGTTTTGCTGTAGAGATGTCTGCCTTCTCTCCAATAGGCAGCACCAGTGTCTCTTTCCAAAAAATCATGACCCACTTACTCAAGATAATCCGCAGACCTTGCTGGGAACAGTTTCATGCTTCTTGGCTGTGTTTCAGTTTTGGTATATTCTGTCGCTGGGAGAAATAGTTCCTTCATGAAAGTCTGTTGATTATTTTTGAGCAACTGGGTCATGATTTCTGGAAAGAGACGCTGCAGTTGAGTTTTCAAATGCGACTCTGCAACTCGCACCAAAATAATCCAGATGGATAAACAGCACTACTTGTAAGAGGAAAATTGCATGTGTTGTACGTATGAACTGTTCCTTTAACCTAGCGAGAACAGAAAGGTGACATTTAGATTCTTTTATTTTATTTTTTTGCTTTCAGACGCGCAGTGAGAGGGAGATTCAGCAGCAGATGTTGGTGCAGGACGAAGAGACACTGGAGCTGAGAGAGACGTTCACTTCTCTGCAACAGGAAGTGGAGGCCAAGACCAAGAAACTCAAGAAGGTAAAAGACGCACAAATTCTGCTTTTACATATAAAATTCAGGAATAAATCTTGTGTACACACATGCACAAACAGTAAGACTGCTCATTTACACATGCAGATGCAGCAAAAGCACATAAAAAACAAACATCCAGATATATTTTTACATGCACACCTTCCTTTTTTGTTCCTAATGTCAGTATATCCCTCTTTACCCCTCTGACCCCTGACCTGGATCCTAATGACCCCCCGCCTCGGACACATGCTCCGTAAATCTCAGTGCCTCAAGGTTTGTCCTGCCGTCCCCTCCTCTTTCTCACTCGGGCCTCTTCACGCTCTCCATGCTAACCTCCTCCAGTCTGTTTCCCCCCTTCCTTGTTAAATTGCTCAGGATCTCCCAGTAACTCACTCCCAAATCCCCTCAGTGCAAAAAAAAGAAAAAAAAAACCTCTAAAACAACACTCTGAACGAACCCTGTACACCCCCCCCCTCCTTCCCTCCCTGCTCGTCTCGCTTCACAATCCGTTGCACGGCCAGCAGGACTAACCCCAAACAAGCCATTGTGTGAGTGTGGATGACAATGATGTGATTAATGATCCTGTGCTGATCTTTGCTCTCCTGATGCGCTAACGTGGCTCGCGTGCCATCTCCCCTCCTCTCGCTGCATGGTGCCGACTCTCTGAGGAGGAGGAGGAGGAGGAGGAGGAGGAGGAGGATGAAGAAGAGAAGTTTTAACACCGTGAAGCTCAGGGCCTTTTCACACCTCCAAGTCCAAACCAAGGTTCACGTTTTGATTATTGGGACAAACCATATTTTAAAGGGTTTGTGATTTATGCTGGAAAATATATTTTAAAAAGATCAAACTCTTGGCTATTAAACCTTGTGAAAGACCAGCATATTTTTTATTAAATGGCATTTTTTGCAGCTGAGGACTTGACTTGTCAGCTCCGTCACACTGTCTTCTTCAGTTGCACTCATTGCAAATCAGGTTTATTGGCAAAATTTACAAACTTCCAGCTGTTTTTGATCAACAACTCAAACAAGAACAACTTAAACAGCTCAACACAACTAATATTACATGTGGTTTCTCCAAATTCAAGACAAAATGCCACTTTTAATGACTACTGCTGTCTCAAAATGATTCAACCCCCCTGAATAGAATCCCACATAAGAGCACTCATTTGCAAATCAGGAGTTGTCTCAAGCACACCTGACATCACTAATCAAGGGCTTCATTAGGGGCATTAGATGTGCTTGAGGTAGAACACAAATAGCCGGACTGGATTGGGGTTAGTTCATAGTGACGTTTGATTGCATGTTAGAAATATGTTAAGTCAAGAGAGTTGCAAAACCCTCGAGTGACCTAGAGATACTGCTGGAAGCATAGTTCACAAGTTCAAAGTTAAAGGAACAGTGGCTACACTACCTGGACGTGGCAGAAAGAGGAAGCTATCAACAGCTGCCACCAGATGTCCGAGGAGGCAGGTGGCCAAAAACCCTCGAGTGACCGCAAAAGACCTGCAGCAAGACTTACACTCTAAACACTGAAGGTCTCCAAGACGTGCACCACTACTGACCCAAAAGCACAAGAAAAGTCGCCTCCAATACGCTGGAAACCATATAAATAAGCCACAGAAGTTTTGGGATTCTGTTCTGTGGAGTGATGAAACAAAACTGGAACTTTTTTTGGGCCTATGGATCACCGGTATGTCTGGAGGAGGAAGAATGAGGCGTACGCTGACAAGAACACCCCACCTACAGTGAAGCATGGTGGTGGCTCGGCGACGCTCCGGGGCTGCTTTGCATCTTCTGGCACTGGAAACCTGCAGCGTTTGGAAGGCAGGATGGATTCAGTCCAGTATCAGCAAATCCTAGAAGAAAATGTCAGGTCGTCTGTGAGGAAGCTGACGCTCGGCCGTCATTGTCCAACAGGACAATGTTCCCAAGCAGACCCCAAAGTCCACCAAGGCTTGGCTTCAGAAAAAAGTCCTGGAAGATACTAGAGTGGCCCTCACAGTCGCCTGACTTGAATCCCATAGAAAATCTTTGGTGGGAATTGAAGAAGGCGGTTGCAGCACGCAAACCCAAAAATATTAGAGAGCTAAGATTCCTCAGGACTGCTGTCAGAACCTGGTGTCCGGCTATGCATCACGTTTGCAGCAGGTCATAGCAGCAAAAGGGTGCTCTGCTAAATACTAAAGATGCTTGATTATTTTGAGACAGCAGTAGTCATTAAAAGTGGCATTTTGTCTTGGATTTGGAGAAACCACATGTAATATTAGTTGTGTTGAGCTGTTTAAGTTGTTCTTGTTTGAGTTGTTGATCAAAAACAGCTGGAAGTTTGTAAATTTTGCCAATAAACCTGATTTGCAATGAGGATTGAATAATTTTCAGTGCGATTATATTCTTATTTTTCCTTAAAAAGAAAAAAAAAACACTTTTCCTCTGATTTTCTGACTTTTTCTCAAAATATTTCAACTTAACAGACCTGTCCAGACTTTTTTGACTGGGTGGCCCCTTGGCTTACTTTTTTAATTGATTTATTTTGTTTAAATTGAAAATAAAGAGAAGTGAGCGTTGTCAGCTCTGTAGATGGAAAATCTGACAGAGCTGACAACATTTGCTTATAAAAATACACATTTTTAAACCATAATTCTTACTTAGCTTTGATTTAGAAGGGCGTGTTATGGTTGAGACACGTCTGATAGCAATATCAATCAATGAATTTATCAAAAATATAGAAAGTTTACCAGCTTTACTCTCGCCTTTTTTAAACCAGGAAGTGAGACTGGGGAGCTGAGGGTGTAGCTAAACCGTTTTATGTCTGTTTAAATCACGTTTTTGTTGAAGGAAATCTGGGACACAACTTTAAAGCGGCAAGATTTTTGTAAGAAAATTATTTTTTTTTGTTATAATAGCTCATTTTTATACCTGTTTTATCTACAGGTGCTGTTAGTTTTAGACTTTGAAGAACTTTAACACATTTTCTGAAAATATACGAGCAGCTGGTGGAGTCGCTTCACTCACCGGCCAAACAAAACAAAGATAATCTGTTACATGGCTTTTTAAATTTGAACACTTTACCAGCCATGTGGCTGATAAACAAAAAAGTGTTTTATGCAGGAGGAAACACATTCAACACGTTTGCTAGAACTCAAAGGATGCACACGATGTTAAACACCAGATCAAAACAGAAATATTTGCTCGTCTACAAGAAAACTCCACAGGACATCTTGATGCAAAGGCTCAGCAATCTTCTCCTTTTCAGTAACATCCATCTGCTGCTGCTGCTCGCCACGATCACAGCTGAATTACACATTTAAAAAAAGAAACAGTCTCCCACTCAGTCATGAAACAAGGTGAACTTTTCACTGCTCTGTTTTACAGCGTCGCCGCCTGATCATGTACGATACGCTCGTCTTGTTTTGCAGCGGTGGTTTCACAGTTGAACTCTGCTTTAGTTCCATAAAACTTTTATATAAAAGATTTTATTTACTTAAAGGGGCAGCGTTCGGAGCACAGTCGCACTGATGTTTTGAGTTGATAGTAAACTCTGAAAGTCTGAATGCGAACAAAACATCTTTTAATCTCTGAGAGAAATACCCTTCAGTCATGAAGCATCGGGACATTTTTTTGACGCATTATTTTGAAATGCTGTTTGTGCACAGACGTGTTAATGGAATTCCCCTCGAAACATCTGCAACTTCAAGCTGTTTATAATCACAAATCCTTTTATTTTGTGCTAAAAAAATAAATAAAATAAGCCTCCACATTATTTTTTGTGTTTGTGAACTGCAGTGTCATCTCTGAGGCTAACTACAGCAGGGCTAAAGTCAGGATTAGCCTACTTGTTTAAAGCCCGTGCAGGCAAAGAATGAATGGTGTGAAAACCTCGGGAGGGAGCGCAGGAGGAAAAGTGCAGGAGGAGTGAGCTGGAGAGAGAGAGGTGGGCTGCCATGTTGCCGTGCTCCTATTGGCTGTCCATCTCTCCAGACACCAGTGCCTCCAGTGCTGTTGCTATGGGCAACCAAGCTGCAGCGAGTTGGAGACCAGTTCATCAGCGAGTTACACTGCACCGGGCGACATCTCTTCTCCTCCTCCTCCTCCTCCTCACCCTCTCTCTCTCTCTGTTTGTCTCTCTCCCTCTCCCTCTTTCTCCTCGTAGCTGTACGCCAAGCTCCAGTGCATCAAAGCGGAGATCCAGGACGTGAACGACGAGCACGTGAGGAGCCGACAGGAACTGGAGCAAACTCAGAACGAGCTCACCAGAGAGCTCAAGTTCAAGTGAGTCGGACGAACGTCCAGAGGAGTCAGCAGAATCAGCGGAACGTGCCTGAACGGTTCTGCGAACACAGAGCGAGCGCACATCAGATACAAACAGGCTTCAGAGGAAATAAGAGATAACAGATAAGACAGTGATAAAATCTGCTAATGGAGACCTGACAAAGCTTCAGTATTTTATTTAATGACTCAACAGTACTTCATTCATTAGTTTTTCATACACTGTATATAATTTACATGCATCAGAATCAGGTTTTACTGTAAGTAAAGTAGGTCAAAAATGGGACAATATGGAAAAATATTATAAAATATGTGCAATAAGTTATTTAAATGAAAGAACATACAAGTAATACATGTACCAAAATTATTTTTATTCAAATAACATGATCAAAAACATGAACTGCTTGTTTGTCTATTTCCTCTTGAAATGAAGAACGTTTGTTAGATTTTGCTTTTTAGACAGAAAAGATACACGTTAACTTGAGAGGCAGATACATTTTCTTTCAACTAGAAATGAATGTTGAAACCCTCGTTGGTGCTCACTGAGTCGTGTCATTCCACATTTCGCCCCTCGGCTCTGTGTGCCCAAACCATGAGAAGCAGCCCCAGACCAAAAAGTGCACAAAAGTACGTAGACAAAGTGGCTCCCTGTTGGCTCACTTAGTGGTGTGTGTGCACCCCTGAGCTGAGCCCTCAGCAGCAGCCTGAGTTTCCAACTTGCTGCCCCCCTTTTACTGTTTTACTGTCTATCTGAAGGTGCACAATCACAAATAAAGACACAAAAAGCCCCAGATTTTAAATATGAATGTAGACAGAGCTCTAGAGTTCAAATGTAAATGTTAAATATCTTTGTGTAAAACAGCTTTTCTTTAAATCTTTTCAATCATACTGTTGAAAAAAGGCCACACAGGCCGGCAAAGGATTTAAAATTTTATCTGTAAAAAGGGACAAAAGTGTGAGAAAATAAAGGACAAAGAGCAGATAAGTCTTAAATATAAACCTGCTCCTGATTTGACCTCAGACTGAACCTTTACTTCGCTGTGTGTCGTGAACCTGCAGGTATCTGATCATAGAGAACTTCATCCCTCCAGAGGAGAAGAATAAGATCATGAACAGACTGACCTTTGACCCCGAGGAGGATCAGTGGAAGTTTCAGCCTCTTGTTCCTGCTGAAAGGTCAGTTTGGCTTTGAGACGTTTTGGATCAGGTGGAAATAATGAACTCCGTCTCTTTCCTCCTCCTCCTCCTCCTCCTCCTCCTCCTCCTCCTCCTCCACTGATATTAAAGCAAAGATGAATTTGAAAGTGTCCACGTGGTTTCATTCACCACCAGAGAGAAAACTAGATCCTGTTTCCTCTCTAGAACTGAAACTTTGTAAAGATCTTTCATCACTGATTTCTAATTGATTTTTTTTCTCTTTCTCATTGATCCTCCTGCCTCCCTCTATTCAGTAAATCCTCACAGATGAAGAAAAGGCCGACATCTGCGGTTGGATACAAGCGACCAATCAGCCAGTACGCCAGGGTTGCCATAGCGACGGGAGTTCACTCCAGATACAGGGTAAGGTTGTGTTTGTGTGTTTCATTACAGGAGGATGAATGGGAAGTTGTGAAGTAACCACTTTAAAGGCTGAACATCCAGGTCCAGAGTTCATTTAAAGGAATACTCTGCCAAAAAATGATTTTTTTGAGTGTTCAAAAAGGCGACAAACTTATAAAATCATCTGTCAAGGCTACAGGCGGTGAGTTTTTGATGCTCGAAAAATAGATTTTCAGCTGACTATTTTTTAAACCTGCATAAATTTGTTTTTCTTACCATATGAGGACAACACAGCAATCTGCAAACATATTATTGACATCAAGTTGATATGGCAAACAGCTGATTATTTACAAATCCATGTTTCTGGCCACCAGAGGAATTTAAAGCTGTGGTCAGTGTGCCGCATTTCCACAAAAATTTTTAATCCTAAAGTGGTTTGAGAGAAAACTACACTTCAGCTCTTCCTCTTAGCATGTAAAGTACAAATTTTAATTTAAATTGATCCAAAATTTTGACCACAAGATGAGGCAATTATGAACTTTGTAGTCAAAATGTTGTATGTAACATGTATGTATTAAAACATTTCTGCATTTTATGATGACGTTTTACTTAGTAAATGCCTTTATTTTACTGAGACATCTGTGCGTGTGTGTCATGT
Organism: Lutjanus campechanus; assembly: GCA_027495735.1. Taxonomy (NCBI): domain Eukaryota; kingdom Metazoa; phylum Chordata; class Actinopteri; order Lutjaniformes; family Lutjanidae; genus Lutjanus; species Lutjanus campechanus. The sequence continues at coordinate 17,286 of JAJHUR010086438.1, forward strand.
GTGTGTCGTGTGTGTGTCGTGTCTGTTTGCAGGCTGAGAACATCATGTTTCTGGAGCTCGACATGACTCCTCCAAACACCGCCTCACTGGATCGCTCAGGGGAGGCGGAGTCGAACCAAAGTCACTCTGTGGACAACTCGCCCACCAAGGACAGAAGCGTCCGCAAGTCTCGATCCTGGTGAGCCTGAAATCCCCCCCCAAAAAAAAACCAGAGCCTGTCTGATGCATCAGCATGATATTATCTTTTAGTACTGACTCATCAGACACACAATACTGCTGCAGACGTTTAGTATCCTCAGTAGTTCTTCATGCAGCCGGTACAGTTCCAGACCAGGACGGTCTGTGGTCTGACGTGTGCAGGCCTGATTCTGTAGACGCAACATTTATCCACCAGCTTTTGGAGTTTGCTAAACTCTATCAAGGCTAACACTATTAAAATAAAACTCCACTTTTCCAGTTTTATTAAATAAAGTTTGTGTGCACAGGTGTGTTGTTAGAAGGCTGTAATGTAAGACTCTATCACACAGCACTTTGTTAAATTAAATTTATTTGACTGACTCTCAGCCAAAGACACACACACGGCTGACTTTCTTCACTGAAGGCATCTAGCTAACGTTAGCTTAATAATGTTAAATTAACCACCGTGTAGGGTTATCAAAAATAACGCTGTCTCATTAAATTCTTATTCATATTTTGCAGAGATTTTACAGTTTGCTCTGCAGCCATTTTCTTTTTAACTTGTGCAGAACTTTATTGGCTGCAGCTCTGCGGGCTGGTCTTTCTCTATATGTTGGCACACATGCAATCGAAATTTAATTACACAAATTATATATTATATAATTATTATATTATTTATAGGCTATATTTTCTTTTTACAGCACATATCTTTGACCACATTTTAGAGATCTTTGCCAAGTGTTTTTGTAAGACATAGGTTCAACATATGGGCCAATATTAGCTAATATATCCTGTTGGAGAGAATGTAATTAGATAAGTAACAAGAAATTGAACTGCCAAACATGTTTTAGGTTTATTTTTCAACTGCAAAACATCCTGCTCAATATCTATCTTGATCACTGAAAAACATGGTAATAAAGAATATTTATTTATGTCATGTTTTTGCTGTGGTATAAAGTAATATCAACCAATATAATCAGATAATTTTGCTCTCAAATATTAATATTCTTATCGGTATTGGTCTGGTTTTAATTAAATTAATCCATTATGATTTTTATTAACTGTTGATGTCAGTTTATAATTTTATTTGTTGTGTTTCTACAAATAAGACTTTATTTTGTGAAGGAAACCTGCTTTTTCTGGCCTGTGTCTGACTAAATGGTTTAGAGTCAGTGCGTCTCTAAATGGGATTATTCGGGATTAGCCACACCCTCTCTCGGCGGTCCTAATCTGATGCTTTATCTCTCATTTGCTGAGCAGCCTGTAATCTCAACGCTGCTGCATAATCTTATTAACCTGAGTCTAAGTTGTGTGTGAAGGCGGATACTTTACATGATCCACGTTTTAATTTCTGCTACTTCCTTTTTGTTTTTGTGTCTTTCTTTTTTTTGCAGGTGTCAGACCCCAAAATCCATCACTTCCTCTTCTTCTAATGTTTCCTTGGCGGCGTGTCACACCGCCACACCCATGGCGGCGGCACAGTAAAGCTTTAGCGAAGAGGGATTTTTTTTTCTTTTTAATTATTTATTTTACTCCTCTGATTCCTCTTCCTATTTTTTGGCCAGTAAAAGACTCCTCAGCTGGGACACAAATACACCACGCTGAATCCTGAGGTCTAATTAGACTGCAGTAACGAGTTGTTAACGAGGACAAGAAACTAAAACGACCTGATGAACCTCAGAAGCACGAGTTCCTCCTGTTCTACGGATGTACAGACCCTTCAGAACCCTCTTCTTCCCTGCATGTTTGAGACCAAGAGCCTCGGATCGTCCTGTTAAACACCTGGCTGCAGTGCTGTTCTGCCCAGACTG
>JAJHUR010086439.1:0-32909 GCA_027495735.1 Lutjanus campechanus
GCAGCCGGTACACTGGACCGACCCTGCAATGACACAGGATCACAACAGAATATGAGTCCGAAATATTTGTGTCGATCACCTCGAGATTAGCAAGAAAACAGAGTGAAAATGTTCAAATATTCCACACACTCCTGACAGAGAGATTTCTGATTTTCATTCATTTATATAAATGACAAATACCCTCCAAGCCGACTGTTAAATGTAAATAGATTTCGAGACTCCAGCTAAACGCTGTAAAGTAAAATAGAATAATGGGAGCTAATTAGAGGATTACGGGCCCTTGTGGAAAGAATACACAATGACCTTCATTGGCTGTTCTTCTTCTTCCAAAGACTCTAATTAACAGAAAAGAGGTTTATGAAAAAGAAACAAGGTGGAGAGGGGCTCTTACCTGTCCCATAGCTTGACATTTCTACAGTTGTTGGTGCAGCAGCCAGCTGATATCAAAGCTGTGACAAAGAGAGACGGAGACAGAGAGACAGAGGAAGAGATGAGTTTTAAATGTGTTGTTTTGACAAGAGAAGAGCGCCTCATTAATCTAATGATTTAGCACTTACGTCTGTCTGTTTAAACTGCCAAAACAAGGGAAAATGACTCATTAATAAAACATGATGATTGAGTACCACCAGTTTTTATTATCAGGGGAAATGTATGCAAGAGGTGGAACTGAGAATGTATATTATTGAATAAGTCCTGGTCACCATTCACACAAAACTGACTGAAAAATATATATAATGGAATACTGTAACATTTTGGAAAATACAATTTTTTTTGCTTTTTTGCCAAGGGTAAGATGAGAAGATCAATACCGCTCTAATGTCTGTATGAAGTATTGAGTTACAGCCAGGATGCAATTAGCCTAGCTTAGCAAAAAAGACAGCTAGCCTGACGCGCTCCAAAGTAACCATTTCATTGTATAACTATTTCTTGGTAAACAGTAGTTTATTCTGCCACCTAGCCCTTCGGTGCGGCTTGCCTGGTACCCCCTGTCAAAGATTTTGAGATTAGTAACAGCATGTAAGTCCCTAGAAAACCAGAAATTACTGTTGCTCCACTTTTGTTTGCGAATAGATTAAACAAAAGGGAAACAATATGTTAATTAATGAGATTAATCCCATTAATGCCATTCCTTACACGATATTGATATTGAACCTGCTTGATATCTCTCAGGTGTCTGCAAGGCATTGGTGAGTTACTGTCGAGCTCTGGATTTTGTCTTTTAAACAGTTCATGCATGGTGATCATCACTCACGGCAGCGTGCGCCAATTTGCCTCTGGTCTGGGGGCTTTTGTCTGCAATCTCCAAAACTTGTCGGTGAGTGGAAAATCAGAGCTAAAAACCAGTTGCGTCATCTTGGCTTAAGAGTGAACCAGGCTGGCTCTTTCCCCTTACTTACAGTCTCTAAGCTAAGCTAGGCTAACTGCCTCCAGGCTCTAGCTCCATAGTTAATGTGCAGACAAGAGAGAGGCATCAATCTAATCTCTAATCTCATCTAACTCATGGCAAGAAAGCAAATAAGCATGTTTCTTTCAATTTGTACCCTATGCTACTCTCATGAGACTATCCTTTTGTTTTTTTCTCTACTATAAACTTAGAGCATTGCATGACATAACAGATTAGCTTTCAGAATTTATTGAAAAAATAGAACACTCAAGGAGCATCAGGTCCATGGCCACCACTTCATACTGTGTCGTATAGAGCAACATTTACAACTTTCCACATTCCCACCTCGTCTGTATCAATCTCTGCTGCAGTGGTGCTGGTGACAGCCAGCAGAGTGGCAGCAACCTTCACAGGGTGGCTAAATGTGAATCATAATGTACACACGCATGCACACCTACAGGCAGACTGATTTATCTGGACCTTAATCTCAGAGTGTATGAAATTTAAGACTATAAGATAACGGCGAACAATAGCAAGAGTCAAGGGTGGGCAGACATATAAACAAGGATTTATTTTGCTTAAGGAGTGACAGATTAAACAGGTTCGTTCACTGAAGGTTCAGCCAGGCTGTCTCACATTGACAAGTGTAAACCTCCTTTTGGTCTCGACAAAAAAACCTGATACTCACTAACATCTGGCTTTTGTTTTCAGTGGAAGGGTACAATCCACAGTTCTGGGACAAATGACTCTAGTAGTCACAGGTATATATCCAGCTCAAATTGGCAGTGATGGAGAAATGAAACCTGGGTGTACACACTAATTTTTGCCCCCTTTTCAGCAGAGGAAATGAAGGCTTGTTGCTTCCATTGGTAACTTCTATGACACTTTAGCTCCTTTTCCAGATGTATATACTGGCATGGCTTGACTTGGCGTGACTCGATTTGACTCGCCGTGTCAGCCCAGCACGATTGAGTTTGCAACTGTTTGAAGGTGTGAATTTAATTGATGACAAGCTTGTCTTTAGCCAAGCATCTGTAAAATGGTGGCTAAACATTTTTTTCTTATGAATTCTTCACAATAAAAGTCCCAAGTAATTTTCTTATTTAAAGGCTTTTATTATGGTGCAGCAAAATCAGGAAATGTTGGATTTCCACCAGCAGTGAAAACACAAATCCTATACAACTGAAAGCTAACATAAAACAGTAAAATAAGGCTGATACCTGAAAATAAAAACAGCAACACAATAGAGAAACTTAACTTCAAACCACAGAGATTCAGTCAGAAGCTACAAAAGCACTGAGAGCTGAACACACTAAAAACAACTTTCTCTAAGCACTCACGCACACACAAGTTGAGTCTCAGCTTGACACATCAGAAAAAAACTGACAGGCAAACTCATCAACTGGGAAAAGGGTTTAAGGTTTAGCCACATTTAAAAAAGTATAAGACAAGTATAAGACATAAACACAAGACAGGCTCTTGACTCTATCTTGATATCCTTGACAAAACTCCTGTCTGCTGCTTCTCTTCTTGGCAGAAGAAGTGATGCAGCCAAAAAAAAACAAAAAAACAGTGTGAACCTAAAGCTGTTTTAAAGTACAGGACACAGTATTTGTCCTCACACTCTCTAGCTCTGTGAGCACATCTGGTCAAAACTTTGTTTGGTTAAGAAGTGGGAAATGCCTTTGCCTTACACGGTCCAAGCTTTTAAAAAAAAAAAAAAAAAACCTTATCCTTCTTTACCTCTTTTGCCCTTCGAAACAATTCTTTTATCCTTGCTCCCCTGCTTGATATCTCGCTCTGTCTTTCTCTCTCCACCAACGGTTTCCTCCCCATGAGCCCATAATCATGTTTTCAGCACATTTCCTCTCCTTGGCGCTCTAACATCTCTCATTAAAGATTCATAACGCTCTTGTGACCGCCAAGTTCTGCGAAAGATTCCAGTAGCCACCTTCACCAAGTTCCCTGCCCCTTCGCTCACTCTGTTTATCTTCACGTGGGGGGAGGGGTGGGGGATGAGGCAAGACGGCACAGATATGAAAACTCCTTTAAGAGTCGGGGGATGCAGCCGTGGGCTGGAGGGTATTTTCATTTGGAGGTCAGCGTGTGTGGAATGGAATTGATTTCACGGCTAAAGCAGAGCTCATAGACCAGTTACAGGGAGGTAAAAACATAATCGCAGCTCACTTCCTCCTAACACATGAACACAAACAACAAGGCAGAATGTCTACAGGAAGTGCAGCGGTTTATGCTACATTTGACAAACACAGAGTGGTCTAACAATGACATCCCAACAGAATGTGGTTTTGAATTGAGGCTGGAAATAAAGTCTGCACTTATCAAATCTAACAATGAATGAGAGAGTCCTTACAAATCCACTCTGAATTTATTCATTTAATATCTGGTCATATTATTGGAAAATGAATATCAGGCAGAGTACCCGCTGTACAATGTGATTAGTTCCAGATGTGTTCCAGATGAACTTTCATAACAAACACATGGTTGGTGTCCACCCTGTTCCTGAGCTCAGAGCCTGTCTGGGACGTCCAGATTAATTTGCTAACATGCTTGATACTTTCATTCATTGTGACAGAGAGAGACATTTGCTCTGAGCAGAAGATTTACATTAGAAATGGCTTTGCGAGGTGTGTTACTGCAAAGAAGAAACCTTTCTTCGATGTCTTTAATGATGTCTTTACTATCAACCATTTCTACTGGCATCAGAATAAAGTAGCTATGATCTCCATATGGTATTTTTGATGAAGTGCATGTCACTATAGCTATAATGTCTTTGTGTGTATAGCCTCTATAGTTAACACATAACTGCAAGGTGAGGGTGACTTGACTCATGAGATAGTTTAATCAAAATCAAATGAAGTTTGATTGTCTCATGGACAATCATACACAGTATAATGTATAATGAAATTCGTAGGATTTAGGTTAATAGGATGAATGAACAACAAAGTATAAAATAATCTAGCAAGTGCGTAAATAAATAGAAATATATAAAATAGATTAAAAATAAATTGTGGTATAATGAAGAATAATAAGTTAAAAAATGTGTCCATGTTAGCTAATCTGCAAGCATATTTACTTTTTTTCTACCATGTTTTCTCCCCTCTGCTGCTTTGGCTTCAGGATTTTCTGCCAGGAATCTTTCTGTCAGAAAGTCCTGAGGCTGTCTGCCAGAGAGGGCTTTCTGGCAGAAAGGTAATCAGGTGACATCGTATCAAGAGCGACAAAATCCTCAGGCTGTGGGAAATTAATGGGTTAAAGTATTGCACTTCCACCCAGGACACTGAAGTTTAATTCTCATGTGAAACTTGTTGTTGACTTATCATTTTGACCATTATCTTCATGTTTATTATCATTATTTATTTATTTATTTTTTTCATTTACCATTTGCAATACAGGTCCATGGTTAGGTTTAGGAAAAGATCATTGTTCCAGTTAAACTAGACCACTAACCACATGCTACAAGCCCCTTACTGGCAGAAAGATTTGAAGGCTAACTTCTCTCATGTGCTCTCCTGCATGTCCAACATTGCTGTACAGACTTCAGCTAGTTTTCATATGTGTTACTGTTTTGTGCTTCTTCACTGTTGTTTTTAGAGTTCTTGCTACCAAAAAAGTAGCCTACCAACACTCTCTGTGACCCGGTCCTTGCAGGTGGCTGTGGTCTGTTGAGAGCCTCCCAACAGAAACCGACAGACAGGCTACAGGAAGTGTAGCTGATACTTATCTAGATGGCAGGCCTACATTTGAAAGATGGACTCGCATGTTCTGATTGATCAATATAAACATAAAATGGTCTAGCAATGACGTCCCAGCAGTTTTACAAGGTTTTTAGATTGTTGCCAGAGTTCAGAAACATGAATTTATGTTGTCTATATTAGTATAAAATGAATATTAGGTTCTTTATACAATATGATTGGTTCCAGATGTGTTCCAGGTTATTCTTCATAATAAACACATGTCGGTAAGGCCTTGTTGTCGCCCCTGCTGTATGAAGGTTGGCGCCCCTCTGTTCCTGAGCTCATTACCTTGTCTGGCATGTCCAGATCAGTTTCAAACATGTTTGATATTTTTATCTCATTGCATTGTTTTAGGTCTGGACACTCTCGTCTGTACATGACGGTAGATACAGTCCTAGAAATAAGGGTTCCTAAAGGGTTCTTTTTGAAGGGTTGAGGTTCTACCCAGAACCATTTGCTTCTGAGGAACTTTTTTTTTTGAAGAAAATGTTGGTCAAGGTTTCATTGTAAGACTAGAATTTCTATTAAGAACCCTTTTCATCCAAAGAACCCTTTTTGGAAGAAATAGTTCTTCAAGGATTGATCAAAGCAAGGATGTTAAAAGATGTTTTCTCAGTGTTAAACATCAATAAATGTCACATAGATTGTTAAAATGATGGATGACACAATATAAAATCATGGGATTCAATAATCTTGTGTCTCATCTGTAGAATACAATATGGTTCTTCAAAGAACCCTTGAAAGGCAAGAGGGTTATAGTTGAAACCCTTACAAAATATATTTTCAGATACCCTGGATATATTCCAGGTCTCAGTAGAACCCTGAGCATTCTAGATGAAACCCTTGTAATATGAAAAAGGGGTTCTCGGTAGAACACCCAAGGTGTGACCTGTGGAATATAAAAGAGTTGCTGGTAGAAGTTGTAGATGAAATCCTTGGAATATTAAAGGGTTCTCTGAAGAATTTCCTAGGTGGGCTCTAAATGAGGGTTCTCGGGAGAATACACGAGTGGGTACTCAATGAAACCCTTGGGACATAAAAGGGTTCTTGAAACCCCTTGGATGGGTTCTTGTTAGCACTTTTAGAAGCTGTAAAAGGTCTGAACAGAACTCCCAGAGAGAGTTCTGGGTGGAATCATTACACCATAAAAGGATTATCTGTGCAGCCTCTTAAGAGACAAGGGGACCATTCAAAGTCATGGTTCTAGTTAGCACTTTTATTTCTGAGAGTGTACAAGTGTGAACCTTACAGTACAGTTGAGAACCATAGAACAAAGATGAGTAGGAATGCACAGTTTAAAAAAATGACAGTAAAGAAAGATCCTGCATGACAGATTTGAAGGAACATCCACAGGAAACAACAGTGTTTCTTGTTCAACGCACCACGCTAACTCGGCTCTGGGTCTTAAGACTCAAACCTCACCCACTCAAGCACAAGAACAATTAGCTTAAATGGATTTGCTGTCTCAAGGTTGGCAGACACACACACACACACACACACACATAGGTCACAAGATTACAATCTGCTGTCTTGTGATGGAGCAGTCCTGTTAACACACAGCAGGCGTGAGCCAAAATCCAGAGAATCCCTTTAACGTGAACTCAATCAATGTCTGATGAAACTTGCTCTTTCTGAGTTCCAGCCAGCACCCGTGACCTCTTCAAGGAGAGTTATGAAGTGAGAAAACATACAGCACACTTGGATGGTGTTTGTTGATTTAGTTATGGGCCGGGCGTTAAAACCTAAATTGGATTTAACGGGATGTGAGAGATGTGTAGAGGGAAGGGGGTCCTGTGTGGGTCAGAGCACGAGTATATAGATAACGTGATTACTCCAGAATAATGTGGGGCCTAAGCTCCCTTAAATTCCACCTCTGTACACCAGGACTCGAGTGAAAGGCTCTAAATTTCCCCACAAAGAGATGTGTGAGATTGGCTGGGGAGACTCTGCTCCCACACTGAATAAATCACTGTTCCGGATGGGAAACCCGTCTCCCTCTGCAGCCAGACGCCAATTATTAACTCGATATAACTCATAATCTCGCAGTTCACATAAGAGATTCAGAAATGTGCTGTTAACAAAATCAGATCTCTTTTGTTTAATAAAAATTGGAGAAATAAGTCAGAGAAATGATATGAGGAGCAGAGATGGCAAAAGTGCACACAGTCTTTATTCAAGCAGAAGTACAAATACTTCTGTAAAAAAAAAAAGCTCTGGTAAAGTATAAGTACTGATTCAGCTTCTTTACAAGAGCAAAATAAAAGCTCTAAAATAAAAAATAAAAGCATAATATAATATAAAATTTAAGTTGCCCTCTGAGGGACATTTCTACCTTTCTGTGCAAAGCTATCTGAACTCCAGCTTTTCTCGTTATGCCCTTTTACATCTTTCACGTCTTTTTTGTTTTATTACGTGTTTTATGTCTTGTTACACTTTTTGTCTTGTTAAATCACATACACCGTGTTAAGTGATTTTTTTCTTGTTATATCTTCTAAGTCTTGTTATGGTTTGTCTTTTTACATCTTTTAAAGTCTTTTATATCTTAATATCTCTCCCGCTCTTATGACTACTTTTGTCTTGATACATCTTTTACGTCTTGTTGCGTCTTTATTGTCTTGTTTTTTTTTTGTCCTGTTACATAATTTATGTCTTGTTACATGTTTTACGTCTCATGAAGTCTATTCTGTCTGGTTTTGGCTTTTTCCATCTTTTCCATCTTTTTACTTCTTGCTACCTCTCTTTTGTTGATTTTCATCTTGTACGTCTTTTTAATCTTGCTACATCTTTTACATCTTTTTTTAAATCTCTATTATGTCTTGTTACCTCTTTATGTTGTTTTTCGTCTTTTTACATTTGTTGTGCATGATAGCACTGACGGATACACCGAGGAATCATCTTTTCTCTGTTTTTATTGTCACATCCATTTAGGCTGAAAACAGTGTTGATGCTGGAACGGCAGCACAATGATTCACAATTAAAACATGAGCAATAATTCCCCTCAAATGCATTGAAAATAAAGTAACAACCCTGTTTTAAAAATGTAAGGAGAAGAAAGTACAGATAATTGTATTAAAATATACAAAGTAAAAGTAAAAAGTTATTAGAAAAATAAATGCTCAGGTAAAGCACAGAAAAACCTACTCAAGTGCAGCAATCAAATATTTGTACTTTGTTACTTCACACCTCTGCTGGGAAGGGATCCAAACAATAAAAAAATAAAGCAGCTCTGGGAGAAAAAAGTGCTGAATGAGTGGTGTATCTGTATAATTTGTCAAAACCAGTAATCAAGTTGTTATTGATGTCTGAATCAAGCCAGTAAACACACGAAGCTGCTCTGCTCAGGGCCGCTCATCTCTCAATCCTCTTTGATCTGTCCACCTCTCCCTCCCTCGCTCTGTCTCTCCTTCTCTCAACTTACAGGATCAATGCAAGGTAATTTCACATGGCCATTCCCTCAGATCTCCTAAAAATCTAACACATAAATTATTCAGACCGGCTGGGCAGGAAAGCCCATGGAGATGCATGGTAGATCAGTGACCTTCCGTTTAGCTAGCAGTCAGTCAGACAATCAGAGAGACAGAGAGACAGACAGAAAGACAGTCAGTCAGTCAGCGAGGCTGCCTGGCAGGAGAGCTGCTTGTCCTGACGTCCCTCAGGCAGCTGCAGTCAGTGCTGTTATGCGCAGCTCTGGAGCATGAGGGCAAGTTCTGAATGCATAATACGGCGATTATGTGTGGCCACAGCACATGCAGCGAGTGGAAAACAAAATGCAGGATATTTATGGAGTCAAGTCAGTGTTTGGTCAGTTGCTATCGGCATCTCACAGAAAGGCCCAGTCTTCAAGTCGATACCACTTCAGGTCTCTTTGGTCATTGACTGTAGCTCCAACATGCTTATTGACTACACAGGATATCAGTCATGTGTGCATTAGCTGTCAGTCAGTGTTTGAGAGACCATGGTGGCATTTACTGACTTTCTCAAGCTCATAAACAAAATGGCTGCCATGCTTTAAGTCAGTACACTCTTGTCTGATTGGACAGTTTGTCACAGTAGGTAAAGCAATGCTAGGAAATGTTGCATAGTGGCTTCAAATAGCATTGAATAGTAACTTTTGAATTTGAACAGGCCTACTCAGAAATCACTGTACCACAAGGACACTAGATGAACAAAAGGGTTAAACTTTGTAAGCCTATTAAAGGAATGGTTCCACGTTTTGGGAAGTTCACTCAGACGAGAAGATCAATACTGCTTTTATGTTTTTGGGCTCCCTATCGAACATCCAGTGCAAAGTGGCGCACAGCACAGTGCAAGTGTCATAGTTCCTGACCAACACAGTTAATTTTCACACCCAGCACTCACGGTGTGTAAGTAGCAAATGTACTTGCGCCCCTCTGTGCACCCATGGAAGGATCTTAAAATGAGGTGTAGTCAGGTCCATAGACTTATTTTGTACCCAGATTATGAGCTGTTTTACTAGCAAAGGTGGAGCTGCACGCGCCCCAAACGGACACAATAATCTGTGTGCAAAGTAAGGACCATGCCCTACAGATCATTTTAAAAAGGGATCTTTGTGTTAAGTCCAAGCTTAACTTGTGTTAAGTTAAGCTGGAGACTGAAATCGATTAGCTTAGCTTAGCTTAGCTTAGCTTAGCTTAGCTTAGCTTAGCTTAGCTTAGCTTAGTGTAAACACTGAAAGTGGAAGGAAACAGCCTGGCTCTGTCCAAAATTCACAAATATTTTAACTAGAACCCCTAAATCTCACTACTAAACTCACTGTATCTTGTTTGTTTAACCTGCACACAAACAGAAATGTAAAAATGGCAATTTTGTGGCTTTTGTGTTAAGCTAAGCTAACTACCGCCTGGCTCTAGCTCCAGAGTAAATGCACAAACATTTGAGTGTTATCAATCTAACTCTTAGCAAAAATGTGGATAAACATCTTTCAAAAAACGTGTAACTATACTTTATAAGAAAAGGCTGCACTCATCAACATTACAGTGTAGGTATATTTCCTTTTTGCCCAGTTGGTGTCTCTACAACCGCATTTCCCTAAATGACTTGCTGCTTTTAGAAGAAAAAATTGTTTTTTTTCCCTTTCATCTTCTTTATTACTCTCCTTTCATACTGTATGTATTTTAGACTAAATGGGTCCATCTTCACAGAAATCCATCCTAGTGTTGCTTTAACAATATTTTTTATTATGTAAAGACTAAGCAAAGTGTAAAAATTCAGGAATAAGACAGCAAAAGCTGTCACGCTGCTATAATCAACGGTAAGTGTCTTGTCACTACTGTGTAACAACTGTAATGAAGTAAGCGATGGCAGCAGGTAAGAACAGCAAATAACTTGAAGCTGTGGTTTCTGCAGTTCGACTCGCTGTGAGGCCAAAGTAGACTGTGGAGAGATGAGAGCGTTGAACTCTCTGAAGTAGAGCTGGATAATTGCTGCCCTGTGGGCTGATCAAGCCTACAAGGGCTGTGTGTGTATGTGTGTGTAGTTATTTTGCCTTTGTGATCTCAGGGACACACACAGATATACTCATCAAGGAAGCGAACACTCATGGAACCACGTGCAAATTCATGCATGTCGTACAGGATTTTTTGTATTTTGTACTCATTACGGACATGCTCATTTAGTGCGACAGATAGGCGCTAAATTTTTAAATCTACCACAGCGAGATCAACAGAGCAGGAAAAAAACAGAACACTGTCAGAAAGATTTATAGAAGCGAGTGCTGTCACAACATCAGCTCTTAACTCTTTTTTTTTGTGCTTTTGTCCTCCATGTTCAAGCCCCCGCATCATCCCTCCACACTCGTACAAGGGCCCGTGTTGTCACTCACATTGGTGTGGTGTGCATTCTGCTATGACTCTCAAAGGTAAATTAAATATTTAAGCAGACATTCGCAAGATAAACTGCTGTTGTCCTATTTTAACATGCCACCACCCATCACTCCTCAGTGCTGTTTAATAATACAACAGGCCGGGCATACTGTAGTCTGTAGAAGATTGTGGTGTGTGTGTGTGACTGTGTGTGTGGCTCACATGGGTGGGCAGTATTGGTTATTTCACCAGCTGTGAATGATGTCAGATCTCAAGCATCCCAGAATTCTTTTCTGCTTCTTCTAGCGCCAAGGATCTGCATTTAATGACTTCTGTCTTCTCAACTCCCACAAGCCCTCAGACCTTGATGACCCAAGTCCTGAGGCTGAAACTCGTTTACACTTTGTCTCCCCTCCCTGATGAAATCAACTAATCCTTTTGTAGCTGTGCCAGCTTAATAAGCCCTTTGTATTTAGATATAAACAATGCAATCTATTGCATCAGATATTTAAAAAATGTTGAGGCAGTTTGCTTCAGAACAACCCAATGAAATATAGAGTTTAGGTAAAAGTTTGTCACATGAAGCCAAAAGGATGAACTGACATTAAACAATGGTGTACAGTAGGGTTTGGTACCAAACTCACGACTTAGGGTGCTGACCAGATTACGTACCGATTCATGTTAATATAGTCTATGCCAAATTTCAGTACCTAAGCACATCAGGGTGAGAGTTAGAAGAACAAGAGAAGAGAAAGGCAAACTGGTTGGACCTTGAATTGTGTCATAAAATTACACACATGAAGTTTGTCAATTTAAAAGATAATTTTACAAATCAATAAAGTTGCCATTTGTCATTAAACTGCTGAAGAATAAGACTGTGAAGATGATTATTAGACAGACTACAGAGCCAGAAGTTGCGTGAGTGATGTCATGACTTTCTCCATGCAAAAGCTAACATTAGCCACTGAAGCTATAGTACCTGTGTGTTCTCCTACTGGCAATCACACAAGCTATGGGTCCCACTCATACTTTTGCTTCCCAGCTGTTAAAAAGACAAGGAGTGGTTGGATTAAATTCACCACAGTTAAAATAACGTTACTACAAGGGACAGCAATGTTGGGGTTGATAACCAAGAACAGACCTACCACAACCTGTGACCTTTTTTTTTCTTGTAAAATTGTCTATTATTTGTACTGTGAGAAGCAAAGCTGGCGAGGCAAACACATCTAACCAACCACAAAAATTATGCATAAGCTGTAGAGAACCGTATTTGATAGCCTGAAAGCTCCCCAACAGCAGCTGCAGCTAGCGTTAGCATGCCTACAGCTAGTGCCTAAAAAGCGCTACAGTATAGTAACAACAACATCAACATAACAGGAAGGATATCACACATGCTTTCCTCCTGGTGACAGACTGACAGGCTGGAGGGTGTAATGGGTTTGGAGGGGAAAGGGAGGTAGGGCGGAGATTTTCTTTAGCGTGGTGTTTAAAATGTCAAAATTGTCTAAATAATATATAAATATACATATACAATGTTGAAATTGAGAAGTTTGAAGTTATTTTTGCAACTGGAATTCATTTTAATTATTAAAGGGAGAGTAAAGCTGCGAAAAAAGGTACAATGGGTACTGGTACCGAATTTCAGGTACTGGTACCCTATCAGTTCAAATGTAAACGCTACCCAACTATAGTGTACAGTGCTGTCAGGGTTACATCTAGGTGTGGACATGAATTTACATTCCTCTGCTCTTAAGATACTACCATGTTTTGTACAGCTCTTCTCACATTAAAGAAATGAAAGTGTGATTTTTAGCACTTCATTATGTGGAATAAAAAGACTGCATCACAATATTAAAAGTAGATTTTAAGAGATATCAGTATAACGTTGTATTTGGAAAATCATACTGTATCAAAAGAACCCGTAACTTCATCAGCCTACATTCAGAGAAACTGTTAAAAAAAGTATCATATCAACACAGAGAATGACCAACCATTCCAGTGACCCAGGAATTCTCTCAATTACTTGTTTTACCTGAAGCTAAAGCTCTTACAAAGCCCAGATGAAAAAGGTAATTAAATGTACATTTTGCTGTAACAGTAGAGGAAATGAGCCAGTCAGTCTGGAGCAGTGGGGGGTAATGAAATTGATTTCAATATCTCTGAGAGGAAATCTCACAGACCAAAAGACATCTCTGAAAGAGAACTAGTAAGAGATAATGATATAAATATAATGACTGCGGTGCCAATCATTTCCACGTTGGTAGGATCTGCCCATTCATCCGCGGTAATGGGAGCCGCTCACGTGCCTTCATGTCATTCTCATCAGGAAAAACATTAGCCTACATCAAATGCACATAATGCACAATATGGGCAGGAGATAAATTTATGCCTCAGGAAATGGATAGCTACATCCTGCAAGCGGGGGATAATAATGTTGTCAGCTGCAGCCATTTTGACATGTTATGGTTTTGATGTGTTATCTCACTTTCTATCCCTGTTTTAACAGATGGTGGGGCTCTAAAAACCATCACAGTGATGGCAGCAGCAGAGCAGCTGACATTGCTGCTTGATCAGTGATACAAATGCACTACAGACAGGCAACATAGACAGATAACTGAGTGTTAAAGCAAGAAGGTGCAACTTTTTAAAGGAGAAATAACACATTCTTTCTCTTAAAGGTTTAAAGTTGAATTCACAAGCCTCAAATGTACTGTTTTCTCAATTCTATGCACTCAGAGATTTTCCACTTTGCTGCCATAACACTACAAATTTCCCCATTTTGGGACTAATAAAGGATTATCTCATGTTATTATCTCATCTTACCTGATCTGGTATAGTTTCTGGTGGCTAATGTTAGCAAACCTTTATCCCTGTTCAGACAGAGTATCAGTGTTGCCTTCATGACACATGCTTTCAAGCTGTGAGTTTCTCTTCTCTTTCTAGCTGTCTCTCTTTCTGTCTTTCTTTCTTTCTGTGGACTGTCCTGCTCCGGGTCCCCATGATGGAGTGGAGGTCGTATGACTCAGGTTCCACTTGGTGACACCTGAAGTTGTTCAATGTCCTCCTGAATCCACATTCTTTGTGTACATTTTATACATACATCGTATTATAAGATACTTCATACACAAATTTTAACCTCATCTTGAGCTATCTTCAATTTTTTCAAGGGTCTGATTTTTGGTTATATCTGATCTATCTCTTAAGTAACAGCCTGTGTCAGTCGGACGTAGGTTTCTGTTACGTACATATTTGTAATGGATTTATTCAGAAACCTTTTGGCACCTGGTACGCCGCAGGGAGCGACGTCACTGCTGGAGAACAGAAGCGGGTTAAAGACTTAATAATATGAAGGAGGGAAAGTGTTCTCAGTCCTCTCACAGGTTGCATCAGTAATGTATTTCAAAAAATACTTTGCTGAAGAAGCCTTCATTAATGAGTGCAAGGGACACACACACACACACCCTGAACAGTGAATCCCCTCACACATTTTCTCATCATTCATTAGAATTCTACTGTTTATTTTATAATGTTAGAGAATGTGCCAGTACAAGGGTTCATCTGCAAAAAAAAAAATCCAAAATCATATTTTTGTTTTTTCCACTCTGGGGAATAGCAGTCAAACTGCTGTTGAGTTGTTTTGATAAGATATCTCAAAAATTTTCTTCCATCATGTTTTTTATTGTGCAGTCAAGGAAATATCAATCAAACTGATGTTGCTTTGTTCCAGTGGGTCCCAAACGGTGTGCCATGTGGCAAGTGTGCCGTGGGATTTCGTGACAACCGTATATTATTATTGCAATAAACAACTACACACAAAGTTAGGAATCAATTTGTAATTTACTTCACTCATTTCCCAATACAGACGTAAATCCTATACACCTGATGGATGCATGATGCATGGATAAGAGGACAGACGTACCTCAAGATTACATACATACATTTACTGTTGCTTTGCAGCATCTTTAAAAATGGTGTTTACCTGTTTTTTTTTTACTGAACTCAGTGAACATATTAAGTTATGATTAGCATTTAATTGGCTACCATGCTGTACGTTTTTATACATGGCATAGATGAAAACTGAAAATATGTGGGGGAAGTGCTTGTCTGATTGGTATTGTGGTTATATGAGGGTTTTTTTTCCTGCACTGCAAGGGAGGAAATCATTTTTGTACACTTTGAGAAAAACTTTCCAGACATCTCAAAATGAGTTCATTTACAGTCCTTTGTGTTTTATTAAACTGATTTTACTGATTCTCTTTGTGCATAAGAGATGATAATTTAGTGCTTTACTCTTAATACAGTAAAACATCCATTCATGATCAGTACTGAGTCCATTTTACTCTTGACTGTTCTCGACCTGTGCTCCTACTCCACTGTAGCACTTTAGCATTTTATCATTATGCTGAAATTGACACTTGTGGCCACAGTGGCTGCTGTCCAGCAAAACTTGGACGTGTGTTTTGAGCTGTACAGAGGTAAAGAGCTAACCTGAAGATATTCATTTCTGAAACTTGGAGCAGAACATGCAGCTCATTGAAAGCCTGCAGACTGTACGTGATGCACTCAGCTACATCTGTTCACCTCCCTCCTTTGCTCCCACCTCATCACCTGATCGTCGTCAGACTGCCAGCTCTCAGCATGGCACACGGCTGCAGCTGAAGTAAATGTAACATAGCTAAATGTGGTTACTGCTGGTGACTTTGGGACTGACAGAGGTTCCCTCAGGCCCGACATTGCCCTCATACATGGCAGCCACTCAACTTCCAGTTAATTACCTGGCCTAGCAAGCTAATTTCCTCTCAGCTCAGTGGGCCGCTCCCCATTGGCAAAGCGTAAGAGGACAAAGACTGTTCTCCATTCCACTGGGTTTGCGTGTCTACCGGATGACTGGGGCTACTGTGGAACATTTGTCACATACCTCTGGGGTTTGTGCTGGAGCGACACTAGTACACGCCAAGCAGCCTCCTTCATAACTCATACAGCTATTTAGGAGCTGCTGGTAGGGGGAAATGTTTGGGAGCATCCTTCAACGGTTAACTGCTCGACGTGTTCATAAATAAAGATTGAATTATCTGTCCCCCCTCCTCCTTTTTTTTGTACAGACAAACAATAACATTTACATACATCAGAGTCAGAGACAAAATGCTGCACAGGCGCGCTCATAATATTGTAAACATTCATCTTGGCTGGGTTATATCTGCAGTACATAATCATTCTCCTTGCTTCTCCCTAATTTATAATTTAGCTTGCCAAAAATAATTTTGTTCTCTTGTTGGAGACATTTCACCCTCCATTTCCCAATGACGTTTACTGTTGTCATGAGTATTTGCCTGGAATTACAGATGTAGAACCCAAAATATAGTGCGCATTGTTTTGAGTATCACAAGGCGAAGAGGCAATATACGGATCTCTGCTCCACCCAGAAGGAGCAAGCTTTAAAGAGACGGTGCTGAGGGCGGCTTGATTAAAAATGACAATGATATGCACCAGAGGTAGATAAACAAAATGCCTAATCATGCACTCCTTGGTTAATGGCTGCTCCGATGGCCTATAGGCAAGGGTGTCTGGGATAATTGGTCTCAGGTGTGATTACAAATTCAAATGCCATGATAGCATTTAAAAGTAACATTTTCCCCTTCACCGGGTTGCGATAAAGACATCCACCTTGAGAATCGCACGTCTCTGATGACCTCAGTTTTAACTATCTCTGGAGTTTTTAACTTGCTCTCATTCCTCTACCTGAAATGATAAAACACATTAAGCAAGGAACACCTTCTCAGGTTTAAAATGAAAAATGCTACCAGTAATAGTCTTCAGTGAGAGAGACACAGACTTATGTGTCTGCACAATAGGGTTCAGTACCATTCACTTTTTACCAGTACCAGCAGGATATCATGTACCAGTACTGGTAGCTGGAATTCGGTACCTGTACCCAACAAGAGCCTATACCTTTTTTTTTTGGTACTTTACTCTCTCTGTAATAGAAATGTAATTTCAAATCAAAACATATCAGTTTGAGCACTGTTATTTAGAACATTTTACTTTGAACACTTTGACAACATGACATAAAATCCCTCCCTAGCCTGTGACCGGGACATTTAACACTGTTGGTTGTGTCTTGAAATAAATTATATCTTTCCTTCCTGTTCTTGTCATCATGAACGTAGTGCTTACATTCTGCCCCTTAATAGTGTGCAATAAGAGAGGTTATATAGTATGGATCTGTCTGTTTGTCACTGAGACTCCAGTCTGCAGTGTAAACCACAGAACTGTGCAGTAACATCAGGCTTAATTATCAAAGAATGTTCATATCACGTCGACACCTATGTCCACGTTTGCTCACTCCACCTCTTGTGCTCATCCTGAACACTTTCTCTCACTCTCTCTGTAATACCTAATCAGCCTGGTTTTTCAGTGGTTAATGCTGGGCTCAGGTCACAATCTCAACAAAAGACACCGGTGTCTGAAAAAAACTTGACAAAACAGCAAAGTCAGCTGGGGCAGTGCAGTTGGGGCATCAAGGCCACTGTGGCCACAGGGTGTATATTTTAAGGGGCATTAGCCCAAACTGAGTGAAATTCCTGCCCTGCTTTGAAGTGAAGAGTTTGGTGCCCAACCCTTCCGAACAAGTAATCTACAGAATACACAACTCCTTGCCTCTTTAGCAAGTGGAGCTAGTAATATAAGGTAAAGCTGGGATGGTAGCAGTAAAGATAAGGCTATCTGGTAATAATACTAATCCATTTGAGTTACAGCAGCCTAATGCTCCCCAAATCCTTTCATGCCAAGCAGCTGTGACAAACATTTGAGTTTCTTCATGCCGCTTAGGCCATGAGACTTCACAATTTGTCAAGGGGATGCTCTCCATCCATCGCCTTGGCAGACAACAGAACGATAGAGTGAAGTCAGAGGAAGAGGAGAAGATGCCTTGCAGAGAGAAGGACAGAAAGAGAGAGAGGAGGAGGAGGAGGAGAAGAAGAAAACAGCCAGTAATCCACTCAAATACTTCCTCAACCCTCTTTGCTCAGCTCAGCCTGGCAAACAGTACATCCTCCGGCCTCCTCCAGAAAGAGGGCTTTGTAATCAGAGTTTTCTCTCTGTCCGACAGCTGGTTGTTCACACTGGCAGCCAATTAGCATGGAAGGAGAGATAGAGAGAGAGAGGGAGAGAGAGGAGGGAGAGGGAGAGAGAGAGAGCCCAGCTTTCTCAGTGTTAGTGGAGAGGGAGGACATTATCTGTGGCTAAAGCCTCAGTGATGACTTCCTGTTGCACTGACGGGCAGCAGCACTTCTAAACAACAGCCAGAGGAGCTGTAGAGGCTGAACTGATGCTGCAATTATACAGATTAATAGAATCAATGAGACAGCGGGATGATCTTTGCTAATTCGATCAGATATTTTATGCTCAACAATGGATATTCATGCTGCCAGTGTCTGTCAGTTCTCATTGAATTATAAAACACCACGCACGAATATACAGAGGTTCACCAGACACTTACTGCAAAGATTCAATTTCTATTATGGAAAAAATATATTTGTTTAACTGACTGTTGTCCAATACCAGCTTAGCAACTGTATAAACACATCAGGTCAAAACCTAAATCAAAGATGGAAAAGTGTAAGGAATGGATTAAACAGTGTGTTTATCTGCTCTAACCTAGCTAAAAACATTAGCATGCCCGGCTATTGAGCTTACTACCAAGGAGCACATCAGTTAGCATCACATTACTTTTTTTTGCCATTCCAGGCTATGTTATAAAAACCCCTGTTGATGACTAGGACATCCACTGTATTTCCCCACTACACAGTAGGTAGTTCTGGATGTTAAACAGAGTTCTAACATTAGCAGCTCTATTTTGCTCTATATTAGATTTAGGGACATTTTCACATTCCAGCAGCCCCAGCCAAACTCATCACTTAGTCTACCTCTCAGTCTTTTGCGATGTAAAAGTGAACAATAAAACATCTAAACTCTGTTTCCAATTTAAGTATTTTACTAGTGAGCTAGTGTACAAATAGAATAAGTTAGAACGAAAGAATCTGATTGAGATAACTAGCGTTTATACAACATCGGTACTGCTCCTTTATTTCAGTGTCTTCCACACGGATCAGTAACTTTGCACTGTTTTAGCCTTAATCTTTGAGCATCATATCATGTATGTAGCCATCAGCTGCATATTTAAGACCTTTTTACCTGCTTTTCATTTTGAAACGACTCAAAGTACAAATACTTCATACTGTACTTAGGTAGAGTTTTCAGGTAACAGCACTTTACTTTCTACACCTTTCAATTTCTTATCAGGTTCATTACTTTTGTTTTAATGTATTTGAGGAGTATTAATATTTTTATTTGTGTCCCAAGACTTACTTTAACCTAAATGGATGGGCCAATTCTATGTGGGACAAAAAACACTTAAAAAAGACAATTCCTTGGTGTATTCATCAGTGCATATCACACACGCCTACATGACAAGACAAAAACAACTTAAAAGACGTAACGACGGGAAACAGACAAGAGAGGGAGACTGGACTACAGAGAAAAGGTGAGGTTCAGTTAGCGCTGCACTGACACAATCAGTACAAATGTCCATTGGAGGGCTACTTTTTACTTTTATACTTTTATAAGTCTGTACTTTTTCACTTTTACTTGAGTGAAGAAATTACTTCCATTTTTACCATTTTTCCCCCCAACAGTACGTCTATGTGAGTAAACAATGTATGTACTTTTGCCAGTGTCTTTTTCCATTCGTGTGAAATCAAGTACTTGTAGTTTTTAAAAAAACTAGGAATTTTGAGTGCTAAACATGCTTCTGTTATCACTGTAAACTGTGCACATTCAATGCAATACCAGGTTTGACACATAGCAACAGTAACTAAGGGGGGCGGGGCTTTTCGAACGGTCAGTTACAGAGTGATCGATTTCCACTATGTGTGTGTGTGTGTGTGGGTGTGAGCGTGCGTGTGTGTGGCATTCGTCGGTATCACAAGGGCAGAGGTTCTCCCGCACACTGTAATGTCTTTTTTTTTCCTTGAGGCCCCTTTTTTCTCCTCCCGATCATCTGAGCAGCTTACGCTAATATGCAGAACTTGTGATTGCTAAAGCAGAAAACATGATTAAGTCGCTCCTCTTTTTGAAAAAGACCCTCTGCAGTGCTGAGATCGTACGGGCTTAGCAATCAGTCACCCCTCCAGTCTGGGTCAGGCGACTACAGTGTTCATGGCTGATTATCTTTCCCTAAGAGGGAATGAATCACATGGAAAGACGGACGTATTTGATCTGGGTCACAACTGAACTGAAGCTTTCTTTGTTTATTTGTGCTGTCCAGAATCACATACTGAGTCTGAACAGGCTTCTCAGGCCCTTCTTTTTATATGGGCAAGACAACATTTATTGTTATTCAAGAACTTGTAAAATTCCAAAGTGGCATGCAGTTATTTTATCCCTAATTTATGCACTTTCGTACTCCCTGAATTCTCAGAATGCTTTTTTAGTTACACCACCTACCACCAGATATTTTCTGGATCATGCACTGTTGAGACGAGAGGGTAATTTTATGCAGGCTTCTTTTCCTCTGGCAGCAAACTAAACATCTCTATCAATTTAAAAAGCAAACTAAGAGTGCTTCTAGTCATTTTGGGGGCTGGGGTTTTCTCCCGGCTGTAAACATAACAGAATACGTGTGATAAGCTTCCCAAAAGATGCAAAAGCAGATTGTATTAAAAGGCTGCAGAGGTCAGAGTGTTGTTTTGCTTTCATTTTGGATTTTGTCAGGAATTTAAATGGCCTGAGGGTCAGAACTGTCGAGCGGCACGTGAACATGAGACACTCATTTGTCTGAATAAAAACCCACACTGCTACACTGACCCTGGATGGGACACTGTGGCACATCCACCCAAATCATGCACACACACACGCACCCAAGCACACTCGCAAGTACATAAAAAATGAAATAATACTGTGCAAAGGGCTTAGAGGATAATCCAAGCGAGTGGAGTGTACTACATCGTCACAGGAATTAAATTCCCTCTTCGTCCAAAAAAGGACATGGCAGTAAGGATGGGTCAGTGGATGACACACATGGACACGGCCACAAAGCTGCTCTCTTTACTTCTCCTACCTCACAAATCTATTATTTCCCCTTTTTCCTTCATTTTCTAGTGTTTGTGTATTTTTAATCTGTCAGCAACATTTTGAAACAATTAATTCAGTGTCTGCACCACAAAAGCAAAATCTTCAACCTCCGGCTAAGTGTTGATTGCATGTCTTGATCTAACTCTAAATATCATGTTGTGACACTTGAAGTTAGTGTCCTTGTCAGGGCAGCGGAGGCATGGCGGCCCTGTGGGGACATGCTCAAGATAGAGATACAGCCACCCTGACAGACAACTAGTCATGATATACCAATATGACCCCACAGCAGCACACACACACGGGCTTCATGAAGCCTTTATGAACCCGGTTAAAGGCTGTTTGGTGAATGCATTACCCTCCGAGCTAAGTTCACAACAGTTATGCCACAGTTGGCAAACCACCAGATTCGAGGGCCAGTGAGTGCCGTGTGCGCTCACAACATTTTCCAATTAAGGATTTGTGAGGCATTAATGTGGCGTGGCCTTTTGCAGACATCATATGGGTTTCAGGTTACATCAAGATTGAAATCTCTTATAGAGCTACAGAGAGCGCAGAGGGCTAAAATAGAAACAGAATGATGATCCAAATCAAAGTTGTGTGTTGTTTATGATAATCCGGTGCAATCCGTAGATTGCAAAATGGCAAGAGAGAGCATGTTTACTGCTAGACTCATTTCTGAGGCTGCACTGGCTGTACTGCAATTCTTAAAAGGGCACTTCAGTGACTTTTATTTTCATTAAGATGTGGGGACTAACAAAAGAGAGTTCACACAAAAGATGGTAACAGTCGAAGCAGCAGAAGTGGGAATATCCTGACTTTAATCAGCAGTATGGGTCAAGCCCACAATTTTTCTTTTCCCACAATGCAACTTGATGTTGGCTTTTTGTTACCACCTCTGTCATGTTTTTCAGTCTCCAGTATGGCTTTCTGTCAACATTTTTCTGTCTGCAAACCCAATATGAGATAACCCCGCTGACATCACAATTACATCATCAGGTTTAGTTTTGCAGATAAAGCTGCAGCAGAGCCACGCAACATTATGGAACTGTTTTCACAGGCACACTAAGTAGCACTCCACAAGGCCAGTAAACTGATATCTGTGTGTAAAATCTGTGGAGTGACACCTTAAAAGGAGAGTTTAGCTTATTTGAAGTGGGGTTCTATATAGAAGAACAGAGGGGCACCAGCACACAAGCATAGCAACGTACTGTTGTGGACAGGGTCGGCAACACAAGGTATTTTAGCCACCTACAAAAGGTCCACCTATAAAATAAATAAATAAATATCAGTTTAAGTGAATATTTTCACCGCTTTACTGTGCTATCAGACAGCATTTTCTGACGACAAACCAAGCTAAATATCACTCTCTCCAAACCAACCAAGCTCCATCTGCAAAATCAGTAAATTAAGCTCTCAGATCACGGGCGTTTGCTGGTCCACCACTGCCTCAATCTGTTAATTTGTTTAAGTTATCGTGTGACTTTGGTGAACCCAGACTCTCCTTTTAAAACACCTAAATCAACAAACTCAGAGATCAAGGCAGCAGTAGCCCAGCATCACCCATGTTCTGCAAGGTAAAATTATTGATTTTGCCTATGAAGTTTGGTAGACTTGGAGAGAACGATATTTGGCTTGTGCAACCGCAGTTTCCTGTCTGAAAAAGCTGTCTGACTGCAGAGTAAAGTGGTGAAAATATTCTAAATATGATGTATACTTAAAGTGATATAGATTTTATTTAAGTGGCTAAAATACCTTTTGTTGCTGACCCCTACCCACAGTAGTTTGTTGCTTAAGCTTCCTTGCTGGTGGTCCTCTCCGCTTCTCTTAACTGGGGGTGTGACAACCGCTATCTACTGCAGCTGATTCACTGACTATCAATAAGTACCCAACTTCAAATAATCCAAATTATCCCTATAAAGTTAGCGAAGACAACACACTCTAACTGGTAAATTATGTCTTTGCTCTGTAATTATCACAAAGAAACACACCAGTCCAAATAATCAATAGGCATAAATGACACACCATTCCATTCGACACGACTTGATGAGATATAATTGAAATTCTTCCTATTAGTGTTGGATTTACTCCACTCTGTTTACACTGGTTCTGTTTCTCTAGTAATTTTAGCCTCATATTGCAAAGTCAGGCAGATATTTCACCTTGAGGAATTTGTCCTTTAGCTTCTGCCAGCTCTGTGCCACTCAGCACTTTTTTTCCCCCGGACTCCAGAAATCATTATCAGCCACTGTGGGGTATTTAAACAGCAGCCAAGTTGGTACTTTGATATTCCTGCTTCTCTCTGACATCCTTAGCTCCCAGTGATCTCAATGAGATAGGCATCACTGCAGCAAAGGTCTGGGGGTAATTCATCGTCTGAGACTTGCATGTGTGTGCCTTTTTGTGTGCCAACAGTGAGAAATCTGAGCATGGCTCATTTGAGCTGAATCTGTTCAACTTAGATACAGGACATGTAAAATAAACATTTCTGCACCCTTTATTTTCTCTCTCTCATGCACTGAGCCAACCCACATTCCTCTCGAGATGCCAGAAAAATCAATAATGCTGTAAATTTTGCAACAGTCAGAATGGAGAGGAGTATCTCCATTTTCTCAATCAAATAAGCGCATTGCAATGGCACATCACACAGCTACGCCCATTTTCAAAATTTTTTACAGTTCTTAAAGAGAAAAAACGACCCGACTGCATCCTTCAGAGAGAAAACAATAAATAAGCAAAACCTTGAGAGGTCTTTGGAGTTTTTCCTCTGTGTCACATTATAGGGACTTGCCATTGTGTGTGTGTGTGTGTGTGTGTGTGTGTGTGGCCTGTGTCCATGTGAATTTGTACATCCTTGTGTTCAAAAGATGTTGCACAGCACATCCACTGAATCTAAAGTACCAGTGTGTAGGATTTTAGTGGCATCTAGTGAGCTTGCAGATTGCAAATGCCTCGCCTCATCCCCCTCTCCTCTCAAGAAGAGAGAACCTACGGTGGCGTTTGGTGTTTGGTTTGTCAGTTCCGGGCTACTGTGGAAACACGGCAGCAGTGCTGCACTAAAAGAGCACTATTCATTGAACATGCACAGTGAACTGAACAGGTCAGTTTGCCGCTAATGAATGTTAGCATTGTTAATGCCTGCGAAAGTTAATGGCGCTCATGTCGTCAATTGATGATAAAAAAAAGTGTGATGGTTACTCGCAGCAGAGAGAGACAGATAGGGAGAGAAATAGGAATGGAGTGTGCACATATGGGCAGAAGTGTGGGCGGGATATAAAAACTTTCTTGATCATGCAGCATTATTGTTATTTTAAGGTGATCATACACTGATGAAAACTTACTTTTGAACATTATATTCTGCCAGTAAGTATCCGTTAATCTTATACACTGGAACTTTAAGGGGTTGTGGGGGTGGGAAAGAAACAATTTCAGTATTTTTGGCCTTTTTAGGGAGGTTGATGTTGATTAAGGATCAAACCACAGGATGATCACATGACATGCACTCACACAGAAACACTGCCATGCATACTCACAAGCTTACCATTCATGCCATTGTAGATGCTCCGATGATGTGGTGACAGCTCGTCTCCAGCCGGCCTCCTCTGGCCCTCTCTCACAGGGCTGCCAAACTTCACGTGATCGGGGCTCATACTGTACTGGTGCCTATGAGTTTCGGGGCTGCCCCCCTGGACCACGCAGCCCTTTTCGTGGTGCTCGGTGGTCCCCGAATGTATCATCCGGGGCTCGGGGCTCCCAATACTGCTAATGCTGCTCCTGTGATGCCTCTGATAGAGCTCCCCGCTGCCTCCCTGACCCAGGAAGTGCTGCCTCTGGCCCAGGAGGAGATCAGAGCTGTGGTGCTTGGGGTGCTGCTCCGGACTGCGTCGGCCCACGTTCCTCCCGTATTTTTCCGGGCTGAGGCCCCGCATGACCCGACTGTGATCAGGCACGGATATGGAGCCGCAGCGGGGCCGGCACAGCTGGGGCAGGGTGTACGGGTACTCCAGGCTGGTACTCCTGTGGCGCCCAGCAGGATGTTCGGGGCTGGACACCTCCCTGTCTCCTCCAGTCACGCTGCCTATTCCACTAATGCTGCTACACCTGGGTTTGTGCACAAGCTCAGGACTCCCCTTTTCCCCACCGCTACCCACTCCAACCACCCCCGGAGCCGGGTGGGGCTGCTTATGGTGAGGGTGATCGGAGCTGTCAGCGCTCCCTGCGCTGGAGGTGCTGCTCCCATCCCCCACGTCCCTCATCAGGAGCCCATGCCCAGGCACCAGCAGCAAACTGTTCTGGCTGTCTATGGAGTTACGGCACCCTCCCAACCCCACACTCCCTCCACCTCCACTTCCTCCGCCGCCACCTCCTCCACCTACCACGCCCTTCTCCTCGTCCAGCAACAGGCAGAGCTCCTTCAGCTCCAGGTTCTCCCGGATTACCTCCTCCTGTCGAAGCTCCAGCTCCTTGAGTTTCTGGAGGTAGAGAGTCACCTCTTTGCGCATGATGCTGGCACTGTAACGCCCCAAACGCTGCCACTCCCTGGATACGCGCTTGCCTTTCTGGCGGTCGTCGTCCAGGAAGCAGCACAAGTCCCGCAGCTCACGGTTGTCCTCCTGCAGCTTCTGATTGATGTCCTGAAAGGAAGAGGAGGAAATAACAAGAGGAAAAGAGTGTAAACTGAGGCCTAGCATCATAAAATAAAACAATAATGATCACAACAGAAAGAAAACAAATGTGCTTTTGATTTGGTACAAAATTGTTTGTCTTCTGTTCATTTAGAACACTGCAACCGTTGTCCAATTTCAATCCATTTCACTGCTCTTTTAGATATCACTTGAACGCTGTATGCAATCATAATGAGATGGAATCCTAATCCTCTCTGCCTTTCCCATAAAAGCACTGACTCACTGCATAGTAGCATTCAATGTGAAGTACATAATGAAGATTAGAATGCTCTGTAGGAGATGGAGAGGCCACACACGCAGAAATAAGACCAGGTTGGGGCAGAGAAATCCTACGCCCCGAACATTTTACACCTAGCAGCATTTACTTAAACATTCCCTTCATCACTTCCTCCAAGCAGTCCCTCTTTTTCTCCCCTACTTCTCCTCCCTCTCCCGCTCTCTCCCTTTCTCACCCTCCAGCTCTTTCCTGTGTAATTAGGCAGCCTGCATGGGTAGAGAGGTGACAAGGTCTCCAAGTGAAGCAAATGATCCCCATGTGCTTCATCTGAGGCTACCTCAGGCTGGGTCCTCGCTTTAACTGTAAACATTGTGGACACTGTGTCATACTCCTCTTATTAGTGGTGCAGAAAATGAAGGCAGTGGGTAAAGGTTACTTGCATACTTTGAAAGCAAATGCCACGTTGTTCCAAAGGCAAACTAGCTACTGCACATACTGTGGATTTATGAGCAGGATTTTTTCTAGGAATGTGAGGTGTGTGTAGCTAAGACACAGAGGGAGAAAGATCTGGACGCCAGATTTGAGCACTGGCATATGAACAGAGCGGACGTGTCCTCCTCTTCAGTATTAGAAGGATGGATGTATACCTAGCTGGCATGTACTGTGGGGGAAAGCAAGGACAAAAGTATAATTTTTGTGTATTTCCGTCTTTGTGCAGAGGTACATTAATTTAGAGTAACCACATGTATGACCATGTTACTTTCAAATTAGTTTATCCTGTTAAAATTTCACAATTGTATGAAATAGAGTGTACCTCAGATAAAACAGCCTGGCATGCTCTAGAACTGATTGGTGACACCTCTGTTTGTCTTCCTCACCCTAATCCTGGGCATTCCCTGCAACTATAATAATAAAATAAATACATATCATAAAAAATAGCAGGACGAAAACAACACCATGTTACTTTCAGCCCTCCCGTCTCTGTCAACTTGGTTAACTACGTGCTTAACTACTTGGTTAAGTTTAGCCAACAAAAATACTTGGTTAGGTTTCAGGAAAAATCAAGGCTTGTCTCTGCCATGCAGGTGCATTAGCTATTTACGCCCTGGGTGCTTGACTCTGCCATGCTAGGCTGTTTACACCCAGGTGTAAATAGCCACATTCACCATTCCGCCCCAGGTGCAAATAGCATCTGCCTAAATTAAATCTTCCCCGATACTTAGCCTATGGAGTGTGAAGATAAAAATACACAATCATCAACAAATAAACATAATCCTAAAAACAGAAAGCATGTTTTGTATTTTATTACTTTCCAAGTGAAAAATCTGTTTTTCCTACAATAACGCTGACAAGAACTTCATGTGGATGAGAAAAGGTCCATGTTGTCAAATCCCCTCTGTACCTTTGTCCCTGCTCTCCCCTACTTGTTCTTGCTTTTACTGTTTTATATAGGCTGAATTGTAGAGACACATTTTGTCATCGATTTAGATCACAAGTCTCCCTTCCCTTGTTAATTAAACTCTTGTTGATTTTAAAATCATCAATTTCCTTCCTTCCCAGCAGAAGTTATATGAAAACTATACGTAGAACATCCCCATAAAGCCTCTGAGCGCACAGGTTCTGCACTCAGATTGTGATACAGGCCTACACAATGGCACACTGAACTTCAGTGATACCATCTCACACCATGTTTGCAGAGCGGAACATCCCTGCTGCCATGCGCGCACTCAGGTGCGCTCCAAACCTATGATCTCATCCTTCACCGACGTACGCGCGCCCCCTCACCTTCAGCCCCCTGATCTCGTTCAGATGCAGCTGGAGGCTGCGATTGACCTCCCGGATCAGATTCCCGTGGTCCAGAATCACGCTCATCTTGTCGGCCTCGGAGCGCCTCAGCCGCC
This sequence comes from Lutjanus campechanus, assembly GCA_027495735.1. Taxonomy (NCBI): domain Eukaryota; kingdom Metazoa; phylum Chordata; class Actinopteri; order Lutjaniformes; family Lutjanidae; genus Lutjanus; species Lutjanus campechanus. The sequence goes on from JAJHUR010086439.1 coordinate 27,893, forward strand.
GCACCAGGTCCTCCTTGGTCCACTTGAGCAGCTCCTCGTCGGTCAGGCCGGAGATGTCCTCCGCCGGACTTTCGGTCTTCGCTATCGACAGCTGGAGCTGGGGCTGGGGCGGCGGAGTCGCTTTCTCCATTGGCACGGCAGCTCCTCCGGCTCCGACAAAGCGCAGAAAATAGTCAGAGGCTCGCCGGCGACCCCTGCTCGCATCCGCTCTCCGGTCGACTGAAGGTGGAAAACGGTTACCGGCAGAAAGTCAGTCGCATAGTTTGGCCTTTTCTGTTGCTCCCGACTCCTCCACTCTCTGCCAGAGCAACAGCTGACGATGCCGGCTGAGTGCGATACACAGGAGAAGATGCTCTGCTGTCTGATCACTGCAACATCCTCACAGCCGGGCAGCTACTGTAGGCAGGAAACCGGCTTACAGCGAGACTTGTCGGCTCGGTTTAGTATCCAAATTCGGTCCCAAACGCGGCCAAAGTGAAGAGAGGTCCGGCGGACTGTCGGTGCACACACCTGCCGCCAGTAGGTCCAGCACTGCCAGGGAGAGGAGAGAGGAGAGAGTTGCTGTGCACGGCTCCAAGCTCCCCCTTCTCTCTCTCTCCCTCTCTCTTTAGCTCTCTCCCTCCAGGGGTTTACGCTTCACCAAAAATATAGCTTGGCTACAGCGCCACCTAAAGTTAAGAGACAGTCTGAACAAACTGCCTGAAGTGACAGCTGTTCTGGCAGAGATGGGCAGCATTTCAAAATGACTATTTAATTACTTTATGGTAGGGTGTATTTTATCATTTGTATTTTGCTGGGCAGAAAAATAAGGTGTAATTTGTAACAAAATACTTAAAGGAACAGTTCACCCCTAAAATAAAAAAAATAAAAAACACATGTTTTTCCTCATATGGTGCTATTTAACCATATAGATTTTTTTTTTGGTGTGAGTTGCAGAGTTTTGGAGATATCAGCTGTACAGATGTCTGCCTTCGCTAAAATAATGGGACTAAACAGTACTGGGCTTGTTGTCCTCACAGCCACAAAAAATACATTTGAAAAACTCAACAGTAATGTCTGTTTTCAGGAATCATGACCCGGTTGCCCAAAATAATCCACAGACCTTGTTGTGAGCAGTTTCATGTAGGAACTATTTTATTTCTGCAGTAGAATCTAGCAGTTCCCTGAAGAAAATGCTCACAACAAGGTCTGTGAATTATCTTGAGTAACTGGGTCATGATAAAGAGAAGCTGGTTTTTGACTTTTCTGATGTATTTTTTGGTGCTTTTAGCACCACAAGCCTAGTGCCATCTAGTTGAATTATACTGGAGAGAAGGAAGACATCTCTACTAGTGATATCTCCAAAATTCTGCAACTCACACCAAAAAAATAAAACAGATGGATAAATAGCACTACAGCCTAGGGGGAAAATGTGTTTTATATTTTGGGGTGAATTGTCCCTTTAATATAAGAGCTTGTATTTGCACAAGGAATTTTCACATTGTGTTGACTCCTTTGGACATAAGAAGTAGTGTTTCCACCATAATAACCACAAGATATAACATCAAAAATAAAATTCAGGAAATAAAATTCTACTCCTGATTCTTTTAAACTGGCTAACGTACGACTCACTTCAACTCTGGCAGGAAAAATGTCAAAGCGAGCTTGTTTCATCTGATTTCAAGGAGAATCCCAGGTGGCAGACACAAGAATAATTACAGAAATAGCCAATCTTCTCACTATGGTTTAAAACTTTAAAACTCCTTGTAGAAATTTAAAAAATAAATTGTTTTATATGTCATTTTATTCTCAAATACAAATTTGTATCCCCAGGTTTAAACTATAGAAGGAAATTTGTTTAAAAAAAAAAAAAAGACAAAAAGCTTTTCCTCTGACAGGGCAGGCTGGGGCCATTTGACCTGACCTTACACTGTTGCCATTATAATTATTACGGCCACTAGAGGTCGCCACCTAACAACAAGTATAAATACAGTAAATTTCTTGCACAAACGACCAATACAGCCGCTTTTCTACTGAGGATGTGCCGAAACTACCCAGCATGCTCCCCTGAGTTTACAGCTTCCAGCTTCCAGCTTCCCAACTCCAACATTTCCTGATTTCCCACTTCAAATCCATGATGTGGGAACAGGTTACATACATACAGTCGATGATGGAAGAAGTATTCAGAGCTTATACTTAAGGAAAAGTAGCAATAGCACTGTGTTACAATTACAAGTAAAAGTTCCACATTCAAAATCTTACTTATGTGAAAGTACAAAAGTATAAGTGGTCTGATCAAACTCGACTTAAAGTACCAGAAGTAAAAGTAGTGTCACTATGCAGATTCGCTCATTTCAGAATCACACATATTGAATTACTTGACTATAATTAGTGATAAAGTTGCAGCTTGTAAAAACAGGGCTAATTGTTTTCGGTATCATATTAATCAATTATTAATCAAAATCTGCAAAGTAACTGATAACCAAACTGGTTAAATAAATATAGTGTAGTAAAAACTGCAATGTTTTCCTCTGAAATGTAGTGGAGTAGAAGTTTAAAATAGCATTAATTGGAAATACTTAAATAAAGTACTAGTACCTAGAATTTTTGTAGCACTTGAGTAAATCTACTTAGTTACATCCCACCGCTGCAGACAGTTGCGTAAGAATAACAGAACTTTGTTACAGCAGCCATTTTGATATGAAATAATAGAGTAAACACAGGTGTCACTGTCACCAATTATATTAATTACGGTTCTGTTCCATTCAGGTTAATTAGAGTCAGAGTCCTGCTATTTCACATGTTGGCTCATTGAAAAGACTGCAACAACAAATGGAACAAGACCTTAATTAGCAACTTGACTTGAGGTAAACTTCAGTCACTGAATTTCAGATATTTTTCCACAGATACATCATAGGCTACAAGGTCTATATCTGCATACAGACAGGTCAAACATGCCAGAATATGAGCCTATCCTTGAACGCAGCATGACATGAGCAGCAGTTGGCCACAGTTTGACTCTCCAGCATCATGGACAGTTGTTTATAGGGAGCAGAAGTGACCTTGACAAATAAAACTGTATCAGACGTGGAACAGTGTTGATAAGTGACTTATCAATCACTGCTATTCCAAAAGGGATGTTATTACTGTGTGCAGCAGTGAGCAGTAACTGGTAAGGCTGGCTAGCAGCAGATCAAGTAGCGTGTGTGTACATTAGGCTCCAAGAAATGTGACTTCTGACAGTGACTGTTATTATCTGTAAGTCTATATATAAATATAAAAAGCAACAATAACTAACAACATACAAGTCAAGTGTTTCTATACATTAGAAACACATACAAACAGTATAAAGAAATAAATATTGAATAGTTTGCATATTATTAGTATGCTGATTAATTACACTAAAAAAATAATTATTTGCTCTATGACAGGGTTTCTCAAACTTTTTACACCATATCCCACCTCAAGAAATATTGAGCTCTCCAAGTACCACCATTATGCCCAACATTATAATATACAGTAGCAGTGTAGGACTACTCTATTCAGTCACAGACAATTCACAAAACTTATTCTAAATTCATTTAAATTTAAGTCAATTAAATTACCTGATATTTTATCCATTTTCATGCAATTATTTGTAGTATTTTGATAGTATTGTGTTTTTTTTAATTACTTAATTTTATTTTCAAATATTTCTGACATTTCTTCACGTACCACCAGAGGTTCAGTTTGAGAACAGAGGCTCTAGGGCTTTGCCATTCAGCCATAAAAGAGGCATAAACTCCAACAGGTGCTACATGAAGCTTCTGGTAACAGAGAGAGAAAACAGAAATATAATTATCGATAATTGCAATTAAGTTCCATTCTATTCTATTGAATACTGACAATATTCAAATATTGTAAGTAAAAAAGTAGGGTTACAATATTAAACTCTAAATTACAGGGGAGTAGAAGCACAATGTAGCATACAATGGAAATATCAATCTAAAGTACCTTACGATTGAGTGTGGTTCATACAGCTGAACATACCATCAGTGGTGCTGTCATAAAAAGCATGTTGAATAAGAGATTATACCTGTGGGAGCTCATGCTTGAAGGATATTTACACAGAAATATCATATTTACACAAAAGGTGAGTCCAATTAAGTATTATATATAATATATGTATTTATACAGAAATGGGCTATCTTTTAGGCAGGGTTCATTGCCCATCACTTGATTAGGCTACAAGACTGATGAAATGTCATTTTAGCTTTGGAATTACTCGTAAGGCGGTCACTAAATGTTGAGATAGAAAAGAGCGACAGAAAACGTACAAGTTTCGTGCATTTGTTGATGCAGAACAATAGACGGACAAAATGTAGAAAAAGTGAGACGTAACTGCACCTCCTCTTAAGACATCTCAGGCTTTTAATCTGTTTTAAATGTACGGATCATTAATTGTGAAGTTTTTCACAATGTAGGGGGAGACCAGGGGCACTTGCAACAGGGGGCAAGTGTAACACTCAATTCCTCCAATCAAACTGCAAATTTAAACTTACATCAATTTTGTCTCTAGGTTGTTGGTTAAAAAAAACATCAACAAACTGTGCTAATATAGGTTTTGCTGGCTAGCATGGCTGCAAGATTTGGGGCAAATGACCCCCTTTTTGCCCTGGGCTCCAATGACAGTTGACCAAGCTTGGCACCTCAGTCAGCTTTTTCCTTTTCCTGTCTTTGGTACTTAAATGTGCTATGTGATACGCTTGTCTGGTAAGAAAACAAAATTTTGAAGATAGTTAAAAGATGTTGCTGCTGGACCTGTAAAAGCAACATACATTCACATATTAAATTACGGGACGTTAGAGAAATGCTAGCTAATTAGGTAACTAATCTATCTCAATTAGCTACAATTAGCATCAATTACCGACTCCCAGGGAGGGGAGGAATAAGGCGGCTCAACATACCCGGGCTCCAGGGGGAGACTCAAAGATGAACTGGTTAAATTTTCAAGGTCAAAGGCCATGGCTGCCACCTCAGGAGGCTCCCTCAGGCTGCG